>JAULLD010168898.1:0-11932 GCA_035668095.1 Sarracenia minor
ATAATATTTGTACACAGATTTGTCAATTTTAATTTATTTTATTTGTACATTTAAATTTAATTTATTTATATTTTTATTTCTTAGGACAAATGTAAATATATAATGTTAATTTTTTTCCATTAGTTGAGAAGAGAATAATACAAATGATTGTTAGGCTTGTAGGTACTAATCTAGTTGGAATATACTTGACCTATAGTGATAGAATTTCTTTTTTTTTTTGGGGGGGTAAGGAGTCATGGAATTTCTCTTTCTATTCAATACATTGTATAATTTATATTTCATTAATAAAATTTTTTATTTCATTTTATTTGTTGAAACTTATTGCTGTCTTAGAAATATTTATTTTTAACTTTAATTACTAATATAATGGATAATAAATTAACTTAAAAAAAATATAACTTAACTTATAAAATACTAACCTATAAAATATTAACTTAACTAACTTAACTAGGTAAACTTATAAAATACTAACTATGTGAGGAAAAGGTGCGACTAAGGTGGCGTCTTGATCAAATATGATTTTAGGAAATAAATTCAGCGTATTAGCTAGCCTAGATGATGTAAATTCAGTAAAGGAGTTGATCCATAGACCCGCTGAACGGACTAGGGTGCGAGATTGCATCTCCCCGCGTACACCAACTGGGGTTGTCGCCGAGTCTGTGAGTGCTCGGAACCTACCTCAGGTCTCTGTTGCGAAGAATAGCCAGAATCTTGTAGGTGAGGGTTTCGAGGCTCTGAAGTTAGCCAAACAAGGTCGGATTATTTTGACAAAGGAAGAAATATATGCTATTGAGCAATGGTTGATTGAATGTGGTTATCAAACCCAAGTCGAGATGGAGTGGTCCGGATTTGAAAGCTTCGGGTGCAAAAGTCGCGTGGGAGGAAGTATGCTATCCTAAAAAAGAAGGGGGGCTGGGTATTAAATCTCTAGTAATGTGGAATAAAGCCGCGGTATCTAAGCATATCTGGTTTCTTTTAACTGGAGGTGCTATGTCACTATGGTGTATGTGGTTAAAATCAAATTTGTTGAGAGGTAGATCTTTTTGGGAAATCAAGGTTCCCCAAGCTGCCTCATGGTGTTGGAGGAAAGTGCTACAGTTGCGCCCTATGGTTAAACAATTTTTCAAATATGAAATTGGTAATGGAAATGATACTTTCTTATGGTGGGATCCTTGGCACCCGTGGGGTTGTATAGCGGAAACAAAAGGCCTACGCATTATTTATGACTCGGGTTTGGGGAAAGCTGCCAAGGTAGCTTCAATTGTTGATGGGAATTGTTGGAAATGGCCTCCTATTTGCACGCATGAGTTAACAGAAATGAAGGAAAGTGTCCTTTTTTCCCCTAACTCGGAGAAGGTGGATGCAGTTGTATGGAACCTTGATGGGGGTAAGTTCTCTATAAGTTCTCTATGTAAGATCTTACGACCTCAAAGGGAGCAGGTGTTTTGGAGCAAAATTGTTTGGTTCACTTCAAATGTACCAAGATATAGCTTCCTCCTTTGGGTGGCAATTAGAGGAAGACTTCCTACGGGGGATAGATTGAGAAAATTTGGATCTAAGGGGGATTACAAATGTGTGCTTTGCTCTTGTGAAACGGAAACTCATGACCACCTTTTCTTTCGATGCTCCTTTTCAAGTAGGGTGTGGAAATGGGTTCTGTCTAAGTGTAGTTTAAACCATTGGGAGGTGAACTGGGATGGGTGGATAAGTTGGGCTAGTAACCAATTTAAGGGCAATTCTCTGAGAAATACAGTTTTTAAACTTATGTTATCGGCTACGGTTTATTGGTTATGGCTTGAAAGAAATAGTCGGAAATTCCGGAATCAAACTAAACCTGTGGAAAGCATTGTTAAATCCATTGATACCAACATTAGAAGCAGACTTCAGGTGAGGAGGAATGTACCTAGGTCCAGAGAGAATGCAGAGATACAACGAGAATGGGGGTTAACTGAGAAAATTTTTGGAAAAGAGCCTATGCTGTTTTAAATTTCTATTATTTTTCTGCTCTGTTTTTTCAGTTTTAATCTTCTTGTTGTACAGGTTGACATGGTTTCCGAGAAAGAGGACCCGAGGGGATTACTCAAAAGAGCAATGAGATTTCTGTTGCAGTTGACATGGTTTCCGAGAAAGAGGACCCGAGGGGATTACTCCAAAGAGCAATGAGATTTCTGGTTGCAGTAAGTTCAGTTCTATTTTATTGTTATCTTTTTGTTTTGCCTAGCTATGTTGGGCTGTACATAGCAACTATCAGATCGTATAGTGCCTTTCCCTTACGGCCTTTGTAAGGGACGTGTGGGTGTGTGGGTGTGTGTGTTGCTAGTCTGCTTCTTGTTAGTTTTTGCAGCTTGTTGGGTCTGGGATCATTGAATTTAGGATGCAACTCTTAAGTTCCTGCTCCGGTTAGTGTTATAACTTCCCTGGAGATGTTTTGGGTATGGTTAATATCTGTATGGGGTGTGTTGGAGTGGAAGGGTGCTTTTCTTTCTTTGTGGCTGGGATCTTATCTCCATTTGGCTTTTGGTTTTAATGGTTTTAGGATCCTATCCCCTTTTTGAATTCTGGTTTTGCAGCTTTTAGAGTTTGTTTTGAAGTGTACTTATCTGATTTCTGAAGCTCTTGGTTTGGTTTGAGTCTTTTGGCTTCGGTAATTTCACAACAATTATTTTGCTTTGTGGAAGATCCAAACTATTGCTAGATAGATTGGAGGTTTGGACAAGCGGCGAATGACTTTATTTTGGCTCCCATGAAATTATTTGCAGCAGGTTTTTGTTGTTGCTTCAAGGTCCTTGCCTGGTTTTGTATGGCTCTTATAAGCTTTTGGACTTGGCTGGTTTCCGGATGCTGCGGTTTGCAATTGGGTGAACTGTGGTACCCCTTTTCCATGGGACTTATTTGCAGAAGATTCAGTTTCGTTTCAAGTTTCTAGTTTGGTTTTGTATAGTTTCTTATCAGCTTTTGGAGTGGTTTGGTTGCTGGTTGCTGCAGCAAACTATAGCCTTAATGATGCAACTTTTGTACTCGGTGGCACTTGGTTTAAATTTTGAGTATCAGTAGTTCGGCCCTGCTGAACCTGCGGCTCTTAACTGCTATGGATTTTCACTTTGTTCTGTAGTTTGGTCAGGTTTTGTTGTTTCGGGTATGTTGTTAGGTAAATTTGGACAGAACTCTAGATCTCGTTTTTGTTGCTAGAATTTGTTTTTTCTTTCTTCTTGATAGTGGGTGTATTTTGGGTTGTAAGGCCTGGGGTATGCCCCTTGTAAATCTGTATATATTTTTTCTTTTTATGTCATAGTTAATTTATCCAAAAAAAAAAAAAAGGCCCTCATTTCTCCATAGAGACAAAGCAGTAGTTCTGACAAGACCAAAAGCAAGACTTGCATCAATAAAATAACCAACAAGACAAGCTTCCCACGACTGCTCATCAACCATGTCCTCTTCAATATCAATAACCCCCGGGGCCTTAGGTTCAAAGAAATCTAGCTTGGTCCCACTCCGGTGGTTTAGTCTCGGGAGATTTTCTCTTTGCTTTGACCCAGGGAGCACCCTCTGAGTAGGATTTTTGCCATTTGCAACAATATTGGCCCACGTGATAGGCTTCAGACCAGAGCCTTGTATAGGCATGGCATCAACCTTCACGGAAACATTGTCGCCTAATACAAGGCCTGCTGCCCATCCCTCAGATGATTCTAGTACCTCATCATTGCACTGTGGCACCGTGCAAGCCTTCGAAAACACAGCTTGCTCTTTCTCAGTAGTTTTATCAAACAGTTGGTGCGCACTGTGGGAAGCAACAGGCGCAATTACCTTCGGTAAATCCCCTGCACCCCTCGATGGTAGGCCGTTCATCTCAGAAGAAAGGTCAGCATCATACCAAGTATTTCCAACATTATCCACACCATAAACGGACGAACAAACCTGGGGCCCAGCTTTATCATCACTATCGGCATACAATTTCGGGTCAGGCACTCTCCCTTCAGCCACAGAAGAAAAGGACTGGAGAGCAGAGGAGCCAGACACCAAAAACGGCTCAGAACTACCGTCGAACACCTGGCGTACGCAGGGGAGCACCACCCCTTTGTCACCCACTCGTTTTTCCCCTACCATCGAGACTTGCTGCACAAATCCAGCACGCTCTAAATGTCCAACAATGGGGTCGGTAGCCACTTCATCAAAACAACTAACCTTCGGGAGAGACCGTTTCATCGCCTCTCCTTCGGACTTCCCTTTATCTTCTCCCACGCCAGCATCCTCTTTCACTGACGCTTCCACCTGTCTTCGCGTTCCAACCAAACTAGAGCCTCCCAATTCTTCATCTTTGATAGCTGTGGTAGCTTCATCAGAATCCAAATCCTCATAATCCGAATCTGTTCAACCACCGTTAGACTCAGTTTCAGACCCTTCTTTCGCAGACTCACCTTTACTCTCGGCTTCGATGGCATTTCTGGCCTCATACGCCATACGAGCCCTAGCGTACATTTCAGTAATGCTCTTCAAACGGAGGATCCGAGCTTCAAACTTAGCAAAGCTTGCCGGATCCAAAGGGGAGCCCTTCAATTTTTCTTCATCCTTCTCCAGTTTCTTCACCATTGACAAAATGGATTGAACACCTTTCCTATCCGGCGCCTTACCCCTAGTCATCTCCAAAAGGTCACGGCGGGTCTTAGCCGCTTCCTGGAGAACAAGCGCGCAATGGTCATTAGTCACCCAGGAGCTCTGCGAAACAACTCTTGGGAGATTCCTCGACTCATCCGGATCAAGCGTTTCCAGTACACTAAAACGATTAGGGCTCTCCAAATTTGCAAGTCGCTTTGTCGCCATGATAAATCCACCAGAGGCAACGCCCTAGAGGGGCGTCCCTGTTTGCGCCAAAATCGCACCTACGGTCGCACCTTTAATCGCACATAGTCGCACACAGCTGTTGCACCCTCTGAAACCAACATTTTGTTTTTTTGGGCATATATTTGGGTCCACAACCACTTCTGAATGGATTAAAGTGAAAAAGAGAAGGAGTGGTAACAAGAGAAAGAATCAGGCAAAGAAACAGGAAATTACCAGGATCGCGATGACAGGAGATGTACAGGGAAACAAGCAAATTAAGGTTGTTCAACATGCAGTTCGGACTCACTCTGTAAGGCCTTCTGACAAGGAGTTTAGTTTTGTTCATGATCAGGTTGGTGCTCAGCCTCCCCGCTCAGTCTCCACCACTACTCTAGCTTGCCGCTCTTCTCTTCCACCTAGCCTAGCCACTCAAGCCTCGATGCTTCTCAAAGCAGTCGATGGAGCGGACGAGCTGGGGAAGTGATCGAGCAGTCGAAGGAGTTGTCCCTTACTTTTGGTCACTTGCTTTTCTGTATTTTGTTGAAGCCATTGTGGTATGTTTGGTTATGTTTTGTGTAATGTGTGGCTAGAGGTTCTAAACTTTAGCATTTGTTAAGTTTTGTGTAAGCCGATTGTTTTGGCTTTGGTATATGTATTTGGCTTTGGTTAAGTTTTGTTAAGATTGTAAAACCTGGGGAATACTCCTTGTAAATATGTAATTTTTTACTATTTTTTAATGTTACTAGTTACCTTATCCAAAAAAAAAAAACATATCCAATCCGTAACGCCCTCCCATACGTGCCCCTATGAGGGACGGGTACTCGGCGTAAATGGACGATCGTACTAGTCTATAGACGACCAGACCGATATACCAATCTATATACCACACTCCGAAGCACGGCATATACATGCAGCGAATACTTACCGCTGGCTAAGGGTCCCACTCAAAACCTAAGAGTCTCACCCAGAGATAAGGAGGCCTAAAGCCTCGCACATCATAGGACCTCCCTGATGGACCGGAGTCCCAAGCAGCAACGTGCAATGGTCCAAACAACTCCTCAACCACGCACGGACCCGCGACAAAACTGCACGATCTCGACCATACGATGTGGAAGATCGCACCGAGCATAGGACCCATCTAGCACAACCTCATCCAGGCTCTCAACCATAATGCTCACGTTAAGGGCCCCATGGACCTAACTGACGTAGCTAGGATCATCCTCCAAAAGAAAGCACAGTCGCGAGCATCACCTTGCGGCTCCCTCTCATGTCTACCAAGTCAAATCTGGACCTGGCCTTACCCAAATGTACTTCCCTCGACTCGTCAAGGTACCATAAGGCATCATCCGACTCATCGTTACATGACGTACCAAGGCTGTGGCTAGAATCCGAAAGTGCACCGAGTTCGTCTCCAGCACCAACCCACTACGAATCATGAACAACACGTCCAGCGCATCACATGTGATTCACTAAAACCACCCAATGCCCCGAGTAACGTAGTTACGACCTACATTAATGGTCGTAACTTGACAAGAATGGCATACATGCACTATCATAAGTAGTTCTCACCACTTAGGGAAAGAAGTAGGGATTCCACTTTCCAAACTCTCGTGGTAAGCACCAAACCACCCGACGTTGTATCTCCTCAATAGGTGAGGGATGCGCGTGCAGCCTTCCTAAGCAGACTTAGCACTCCTCGAAAGTTGCCAAGATCACCAACTCGTCATACCCACGATCTCGTGGTACCATAGACAAGAGAATGAAGCCACCAACTACAAACAGTTGGTTCACCCTCGATACTTCTACTAATTGCCCGGTTGTCAAAGAGACGACAACACTTGGCTGTAACACCCCAAGTTGAGATCAAGTCTTTAACTTACACAAGGTCTAAATAAAAAGGTGAATCTACGACGGTTGGGTGCTACACCAGCCATCCGCACTTCTGCGCTATCACGTTACTACATGACGCGAACTTCCACTCAACTCTACGGGTATTCCATACACAGGATTGCGTTATCTTGGTTCTGACAATTAGACAAGCTGTAGATGTTTCCACAGCAACGATAAGCTCATAGGAACCAAAGTTCTCATAACCACTCAGGCATCGCAGCACGTAAAAATTCCTAAAGGAATCGTGCACTCCCATCTTCACCTTTCCCAAAGGGGCAGGTAACACAAATCTTAACATCGACCGGTTAAACGGTCTGACTATCAAACCGGTATCGAAGGCAACCGAAAGGGAATTACACTGGGCTCAAAACGCCAAAAGCGCCTCAAGAGAACCTGAAAACACCACGCACCTCAACGAGCTCCAAAAGAAACTATGACCCCGACCATTGAGATCATGAGTCAACAAGCATCAACAGCTGATTACTCCCCCACAAAGCCATCGACTAAGTCAATGGATACTCCCACCGACTAATCTCACACCCTCATGTTCAAAAGGGCGGAACAACAACTTCTCAACAAAGGTCACAAGTGGACGCACTCGTGATCGTGACACCACATACCGACTCCTGCTCTCACGCATCATCGAAAGATCATCCCGCGGTACTGATCTGCAGGATTCTCAATCCCAGTACGGTCAAAGGGTTGCCAACAACTAGCTCCCGACAACTGTCTGTTCACCAATCATCGCTCCGATGTCAGTAAACATCGTCGCGTCTCACCGTACGAAGTCCCCGCCTACTAGCGAAACCTCGTTCTACACCGACATCCAAACCCAACTGGGTAAGTCCTCAACGTGCTCCTCGTCATCAAGCCAACCATACCTCTCGAGTGTCTACCACTAAGCCAACGATTGGCTACAGGTAGACATAAGGCACCCACCCGAATCCTCTAAGGATATAAAGGTTACTGCTCGGATCCTCGCAACCACACCATCTGTGTCCGTTACGGACTCCCTGCACCTCACATCCCAGAAGAAACCCGCCAAAGGGTTCCCACAATTCCTGACAATGGTGCGATGGTCACAACATCATCATCTCAACTTTGGTCACTTTTCCCTGTCTAAGGCATAGGCCCAAAACAAAAGACTAGGGCACCCGTCATCAAAAGAATGACATGACGGTACTGAACCATCATCTCGATCCCTTACGAAGAAGAATGGCCCTCCTTCTTGGGTATAAGTGGTGACCCATCGATGGTCACCCCGTCACATGCCCGTAGGGCAGCTAAGTAGTCCATCCCAAGGATAGACAGCTCAACCCAACACAACTGTCTCACTTACACGCCGATGACTCTCTTACATCGCGTTTACTGACCATCGAGAAGGGCATCTTAAGTGATCACACCATCACCCATGGTAAACCAACAAAGTTGGCCATCCCGGCCTCCAAATAATACACCTCTGCACTCACTAAGGGAAATTCCCCCACACCACAAGCCGTTAATCGTCTCGACAATCATTAGGCTGTACGTAATCGTAGTCCTCATGACTGCGATCATAACGACAATACTACTAGCACCGTCTCACTCATCCGTTATAGGTGGATCTTTCGGAAGGATCCCCAACTGTGATGGGAGTACCCTATCCTCTCTTCATAAGACCCAAGAAACTCGCTAAGGCGGTCCAAGTCATATCGAACACCAAGCCTCGGCACGGTCTCAACCCGTCAATCGCTCTCCGACCCTCACAATCGGTGCCAAATACTCACTCTTGAATGGAGGAGTTCCTCGATATACAACCCCAGCATGACACATCGACCTGAAACAGGTCACTAGCGATGACACATCGTCGTCACAACTACTAAAGATATCTCTCGGATGGGAGAACTCACTATCACGATCCCTATCCCCAAAGGGTCACAACACCGTAAGGTGCCCCTACGTTTCCACCCACATTGTTTTGTGTAAGGCCTTCTACTTATACACGTTGGGCCATACTTGGCCCGCAAGGTAAAAACAAGGTACAAGAGCACACGGCTCCTAACAAGCAAACCTCTACAGCTATCACCGACATACCTGAACGGTCGTCTAATATATAAGCCTACTTAGCACCATAATCCTACTCCTATATGTAGGAAACATTGCTATCTTAGAGACAACTGCCCAACCATAGGTCGAGCACAACACATCATCGTGATCTTATCCCATGGATAAGTCAACTCATGTCCCAAGGACAAATAGGTCAAGCACAGCTCATAATCATAGCCTCATCCCTCGGGACAAGTCCGAACATATCCCAAGGACCGATAGGCCAAGGGTTAAACATGCTAGCAGATATATCAAAGAAATGTGCATATATCAGATAAGCATCATCACAAGTCATCACACACCTGGCTCATCGGAGTGATATCTCAATCTGAACCACTCGTCTGGATTTCTAAGTAGAATGGGTGTTAGCTAGGCGCCTTTCTAAATAGAACCTCAAACCAGTAAACCAGACGCCGAAGCAAGAAATACTATCCTCGAAGTCCTACCTCCATACCCACATAATCACGTAGCATGCGCATGCAAATCAAGTAGCACACATGATATGAATGCAACATGCAAATCATCTCTCACGACATGGCACACCCCTTCCCTACGGTTCCAAAGTATTCGAGCCTAAGCTCTGATACCAAGTTGTCACATCCTGACCTTTTAACTAAATAAAATACAAGTGAACCGGAAATATACCGGGTCACACACCAATAGGAAGCAAGACAAGATTAGAATTGAATCAATTTAATTAAGAGAACTCCTTGTTTTGTGGATTCAAAATCTTGCTTTCAAAATCACTCTTTTTGGAACAAAATCATAAAATACTCCATTTTCAATGTTGATAAAAGTTTACTAACTAACCCAACATACATCCCATCCACTCTCATGCATGCAAAATAGTGTAAACGGCCTTATGGCCTTACATTCATCCGAAATTGAAATAGCAAGAATAAAGCTAAACTATTACAATTCCCCAAAGTTCCTAAACAAGCATAAGTCTAATGAAATAAAGAAATATGCTAAGGACTAAAGTCCATCAAATCCCACGTCTAGTGTAACTTGGGAAGCTCCAATCCAACACGGCTAAGCTTCAAAGATCTCCTTGTCATGATTACCTGGAATGTTGTTTGAAAACAGCATTATGAGCCAAAGCTCGTAGAAAATATGATAATCAAAGATGCATGCATGCTATGCGAGGTGATTATGCAACAATTTACATTAAGTACGTAATTTTGAAGAATATTTTCTTCTCAACACCAAAACTTTAATTGCATAATCTATTTAGAAAAATATACTATTTGTCATATACACGCACACATTCTGACAATAAGGTAGTCAATGCTAAAAGACTAACTACCACAAATCATCAAGGTTCCCATCCAAACCTAAGCTCCCATCCAAGCCAATGATCACCACCAAGGTGAGAATCCCACATCCATCATGACTCTCGTCCGAGTCGAGGATCCCATCCGAGCCAATAGTTGTCGCTATGGCGACAACCATAAGTCCCATCATAGTTCCCATCCGAACTAATAGCGCCAGCGGTCACTATCACGGTAGGATCCGTAATAATACTTTTTGGCTCCCATCCGAGCCTTGACTCTATCCGAGCCAATCCTCTGTTTACTGTCCACAACCGAAGGAAGCGAACGCCCCCTTGACTCTGATGCGAGTCTAGACTCCCGTCCGAGCCTTATGGCTAATCCCCATCCGGATCATCATTTCTCCATCACATCCATCAATATCCACAATATACACATCATGTAAGGATTGAATTTAATACCTGAATAACAACACACTTGGAATAAGCTTAGGCCTATTCACGTTACATTCCACCAACTACTCACAACAACATCCAACAATTTATATGCAAGATAAAGATATGTTATACAAGCATAATAAAATTCCAACTTAAGGATATGCCAAAGCGTATCCACTACAAGTCTCAACAAACACACATTATGTAAAGAGTCAATTTCATCACAAAATTAACTTTCAGTGGAATAAGCATATGCCTATTCTCGTCAATATTACTCAACCACCCTCCACAAGCCCACAAATATTATACAAGGCAAGAACATGCTACACGTGCGTGAGCAAGCCTCTAATCAACGATATGCCTAGCCCTATCCAAGTCAATTTCCGCCACATGCTTGCATTTTTAATATTAATTAATATGCAAGGCTAATATATGTTGCACAACATAGTTACTACCCCAAAAATCAAGGTATGTCTAGGCTTACCTATCCAACCGTCAATATACCGCAACCCGAATTACAAAGGATATAGCTATGTTTATATCCAAGTCAACTCTCATGCGACCTAATTATATCTAATTAGGGCCCATACCATAATATTATGATTAATTAACTAATTAATCCAATATTTCACCAAAACCCTCAAATTACCGCAACCCGGTTTGTAAAGGATATAATTATTTTAATATCCAATTCAACTTCCACAAGACTTAATTACTCTTAATTAAAGTCAATGTCACATAATTAGAGGCAATTAATTTATTGCCCTCATATTCACCAACAATTCTATATATTAAACCATAGATTTAGCATGAATAATAATTAATCAATTTTTTAATTTAAATTGATAAGTCAACCCCCACATAAGTATGCTAGATTAGCGCACGTAACAATATAATTATGCTAAAATTAACCATGAATTAATATATTTTTGGATTTTTAATTAAAATCTTAATAAATTCCACAAAACACCCAAAATACAACTCATAGCATTAAATGAATCAAAGATTCACATAAATCCTACCTCATAGGGGAGAAAATCGAACCAAACGAGCCAGAGAAATGGATTGAAATCGCCAAAATACCTATTGCCCGTCCCTTGCTCTTCTCTCTCTCTCTCGCTCTCGGCAAAGGAGATAGCCGGCGGCAAGGGCCAGCACCAGCGCCGGTGTGGGGGAGGCTCTGCTCGGCTTCAGTCCAATACACAACAAAAAAATTATGAAAACTCAAATAGCTCCAACCGCCAACCTATTAATGGAGAAGAAGCACTACTGTTATAACTTATAAACACGTGAAGTGCTTCTATGGTAGCGTTGGGCGCGCTTTTTTTGTTTTTTTTTTTCTTTTGATTATATATATAAATAGATAAATACATATATCTATATAGATAATCATATATATATATAATTATATATATAAACTTATATTTTAAA
>JAULLD010170000.1:0-11931 GCA_035668095.1 Sarracenia minor
GCTTCGGTTGGTTACCTCTACCTGCCCGTTGGACTGTGGATGAGCGACGGAGGCGAAATGGAGCTCGATACCCAGATTAGCGCAATATTCTTTGAACTTTTTGTTGCCGAATTGTTTGCCATTATCAGTCACGATGATCCTCGGGACTCCAAACCTGCAAACTATCATTTTCCAGAGGAACTGGGTGGCGTTCTGCTTGGTGATCTTGGCTAAAGGTAAGGCTTCGACCCATTTGGTGAAATAGTCGATTCCTACTAGTAGGAACTTGACCTGGCCCTTGGCCACGGGTAGTGGGCCCACAATGTCTAGTCCCCACTGTGGGAATGGCCAGGGGCCGTAAGGGTTGTCAGCTCCATCGAGGGTTGGCGAGGAATGTTGGCAAAACGCTGACACTTGTCGCATTTGGTTACGAAAGCTTTGGCGTCCTACGCCATGGTGGGCCAATAATATCCAACTCTTGCCGCCTTCCCGGCCAATGCTCTGTGTCTCGAGTGATTTTCGCATATTCCCTCATGAATTTCGCTCAGGACATACTGAGCCTCCTGCTCATTCAGACATCGGAGATAAGTGGTGGACATGCCTTTTCGGTATAGGACGTCGCTGATCAATAGGTATCAGGCGGCGCAACGCCGAAGCTTCCGAGCTTCCGTCTCGTCCTCTGGAAGCCTCCCAGTCTTGAGGAAGTCGATGATGGGTAAGGCCTACGCAAAACCTGTGGGGGTATCGATCGGGAGGGTCTCCACAGACTGGTCGATCATTTTATGAGTCGCGATATGGAAAAGGACCCCCTCCGGATGAGAATCTAAGTTGCTGGAGGTGTGTTATGCTAGTTGGTCAGTGTCAAAATTCTCCGCTCGGGGGACCCGATTGATCTCCGCGATCTCGAAGCTCGAGAGGACCTTGACTGCTAGGGAACGGTATGCTTTCAGCATCTTGTTTTTAACTTCACACTGCCCCTTGACTTGCTGGGTGACCAGCTGTGAATCAGTGTTGATTGCGACTTGAGTCGCGCCGCAGGCTTGTGCCAACCGCAAGGCTCGAATGAGGGCCTCGTATTCTGCCTCATTGCTAGTTACTGAGAAGTCCAAGCGGATGGCGTGTTTAAGCGAGTCCCCATGGGGGGAAGTGAGGATGACTCCCGCCCCTCCCAATTTCTTCCTTGACGAACCGTCGATCTGGACCGACCATAGTTTAGCCTTGTCAGGACTGAGTTACTTATCCTTCAATTCCCGGGAATCGATTCCTGACTCTACCTGCTTATGGAGGCTACTATTAGCCGGTATGTGATCCGCCGCTCCGCTGAGAGCATCGGGCGATGCCATCTCCGCGAGAAAGTCAACTATCACTTGGGCTTTGATGGCGGACCGAGGTCTGAATTTTATATCGAACTGGCTGAGTTCAATTGACCACTAGATTAACCTTCCCGATAGCTCTGGTTTTTGGAGGATCTTCCTTAGAGGCTGGTCGGTGAACACTACGATGCTATGGGCTTGGAAGTAGGGGTGCAGCCTCCGCGACACGACGACCAGTGCTAACGCCAGCTGCTCCGCCCGGGGGTAGCGGGTCTCGGCCGGGACGAGGATCTTGATTATATAATACACGGTCTTCTGTTGCTTCGCCTCTTCCTTGATCAGCGCGGCGCTGACGGCGGCGACCGACACCGCTAGGTAGAGGTAGAGTGGCTCTCCAACTACCGGGGTAGCCAACAACGGAGGGTTAACCAGGTAGGCCTTTAGCGCGGCGAACGCCTGATCACATTCGTTCATTCATGCGAAAGCCTTTTTTAAGACCTTGAAGAAGAGGACACACTTATCTGTTGCTCGAGACACGAAGCGATTGAGGGCCGCCACCCTCCCGGTCAATCGTTGCACCTATTTGGTTTTGGTAGGGGGCTGCATGTCGATGATGGCCTTGATCTTATCGGGGTTGGCCTCGATTCCCATTTGGCTAACGAGGAACCCTAGGAACTTCCCGGCTGATACCCCGAATGCGCATTTAGCTGGGTTAAGCTTCATCTGGTACCGCTCGAGGACTTGAAAGACTTCGGCTAAGTCAGTCAGATGTTGGTCCGCGGTCTTGCTCTTTACTAACATGTCGTCAATGTAGACTTCCATATTTCGTCCGATCTACTTCTCGAACACTTGGTTGACCATCCGCTGGTAAGTAGCCCCGGCATTTTTGAGTCCGAAAGGCATGACCCGATAGCAGTAGAGTCCCTGAGGAGTTATTAAGGAGGTCTTCTCCTGATCGGGAATGTGCATGGCAATTTGGTTGTATCCCGAGAAAGCATCCATGAAACTGAGCATCTCGTGTCCGGCTGTGGAATCCACTAGTAGATTGATCCTAGGGAGGGGATAGCTATCCTTCGGGCAGGCCTTATTCAGGTCTGTATAGTCCACGCACATTCTCCACTTGTCGTTCGGCTTTTTAACCATGACAACATTGGCAAGCCAGTTTGGATAATTCACCTCTCGGATAAATCCCGCGGCCTTCAACTTATTAGTCTCCTCCAGGATGGCCTCCTGCCGCTGGTGTGCGAATGCTCGGTGTCGCTGCTTGATCGGCCTGGCGGCGGGGTCGACGTTTAGCCGATGTACCGCAACGTCCGGTGAAATTCCTGGCATATCCAAACTGTTCCACGCGAACACGTGTCTGTGATCCCGTAGGAAATCATCGAGGGATCCCTTCAGGCGTTCGTCGAGTCGGGCCCCCAGTCGGATGGTTCGGGCCAGGTCCCGGTGATCGATTTGAACTTCCTTCAAGTCTTCGGTGGGCTGGGGTCGCTCCTGCTCCCTATCCTCTCCTGATTCCAAATCTTCCGTGGCTAAGGGCCCGTGGGAGGCGGGCTCAGAAGCGGAGGTGACACAGCATTTAGGAGCTGGCTGTCGCTCGGCCCTTGCGCATCCCATTCCCCTGTCGGTGGGGAATCTCACCATCTGGTAACGGACAGAGAATGTCACCTGGAATTGGTTGAGGGCCGCTCTCCCAAGTATACCATTGAACACCGAGGGAGCGTCCACGACTAAATAAGTCATCGTCACGGCGGACGTTTCCCCGTCGTCCCCTATCACTGTAAGTAGACGGACGGACCCCAGGGGAAGAATCTGTTCCCCAACTCGTCCTATGAGGGGAGACGTCACGGGCTGGAGCCAGCTCCGGTCGATGTGCATCTGATCAAAGGCCTGGGTGAATAGTACATTGTTGGAGCTTCCGGAATCGACGAGGATCCTCCGAACTACGTAATCACCGATGCGAAGCGCAATGGTTAGGGGATCTTCGGGAGGTTGTTGAACGAGGGGACGATCTTATTCCATAAACACGACGATGGGGTCGTTGCGGGGTTCAGGGGCAGATTCTTCTATGGCTCGTTTGCCAGTCCCCTACGAGCGATTGTAGTTAGCCATGGAGACGGCGTAGTTCACACAGTGATTCGATGCTACCAATAAATTTATAAGAATGGTTCCCACAGACGGCACCAATTGACAGCGTCAGAATCCGGCGTGGTCTGCTCCAAGCTCCAAAGGACCTGAGGAACACGAACAAACCGTTAGAAAGGGGCCGGAGGGGGTCTTCGGCATGCCCCTTCCGACGGTCAAGTCAGAACTATGGGGTAGGAGAAGGAGAGAAGAAATGACGATGCAACGATTAGGGTAAAAGTGATTGCGTACCTTATGCTTCTTTATCCAGAGTTTATATAGGTTGCGCGACGAGGGCTTTTCACGTGTTTTCCCAGATCACGTGGTTCGTTCTGGAGGCGTCCCTTTCGTAACTGCCTTCAAGGAGGTTTCAGGGTTATCCTCAGCCTTCTGACAAAGAGGGGTTCCATTGTAACGGCCCACGTGGGTCCTATCCAGGTGCTTATAGGCGATGTCTTGTGGGTCGGACTAGGAGCCTTACTTTGCGCTCCAGGGGCGAGCCTCAGGGGTTTAGGCGGATACCGAGGGACTCGGTATCCCGTCTTGATGGGAAGAACGTAGGTCGGGATAATGCTTGTTGGTCTAGGTGTCGAGGATCGGTCTTCTCGCTATCCGGCTCGGGCTAACGATTTTGCTGTGGGTCAGGCCTTGGGGCTGTTTACTATTTATTGTGCTGGTTGCCTGACTGGGTCAGGCTTTCTTTAATTGGGCCTGTCTTTGTTTGCCCGACGGGCTTGGATTTGGTCCTTAGGATTTGGGCCGGCCCGTGGTGGTTACACACCTACATCAATAAGCATCAATAAAAGATAAAAAGTGTCCGAAAGCCCTATGCCTCGGGTCCCGCAATCGATGAAATAAGCTATGACAACGTGATTTCAAGCATAACATGCATAAGCAATCGTAATTGACCTTGCATATAATAGGTAAGTTTAAGACTAGGTTGATTCCTACCTCCTAAGAAGATCGAACGGTGAAAATACCAAAACCTACGTTATCTGGTATGGCCAAAACAGAAATCGATCCGGTGAACGCGTAGCCCTCGTCCTCCAAATCAAGTGTATGGTCCCGAAATCCAAGCCAAAGCCTCAAGAACCACGAAAACCCAATCCCTAGATGCTCCTGCGATGTTCTAGAGAAAAGGGATAGCAAAAAGACTTACGAATACCACAGAGGAACCCTAGAGGAACTAAGGATGGTTTATTTGTAAGGTACGCCAGAGGAACCAATGATGGTTTATTTTATATTCCTAAGAGTTATAGGGTATTTGTTAGTATAAATGCAAGACTATTGGAAGAGGATTATGAGATAAACCACAACCCCCGATTGCAAGTTGTTCTAGAAGAGGTTAGGAATGAAAATTTGGTACAACCAGAAAACATACCTAATGAATGGAATGAAACACCACATATCATGAGTGCACAGAAGGGGCTTCGTCGTAGTGGGAGGATTGTTCGTCAACCTGAGAGGTTCATTGTTATGCCCTAACCTTGGGACATTAAAGAAATACAAACACCGCGAAGCACCCAATCGAAACCCCTTATTATAAAAATGTTTATCGAAAACCAAAACTCAAGCCGAATCTTTCATTCTCAAAACGTTTGCTTAAAACCATAAAACGCTTTTCTTTAAAGAAAACTAAAAAAGTTCGAAAAATATTCTAACTCTTTTTGAAAAATTTTGGTAGAGTTTCCCTTTTTGGGACTATTCCAAAATGGGCAATATAGGCAATAACCTGTAAACAAGCAAATACAACAACTCAGCAACAACATAAGCCCATCCAAGGCATAAATAAGCTACTTTAAACCAGAAAGGAAAGCAAAGCTAACACCCCAACGAGATCTCACATGCATACAACAGAATGAAAAATGGGCTTATGGCCGTACAGTCATCCATCTACAGAAACGGGGATACAAACTGATAGACATTCATCTAGAATATAATTATGCATGTAAATACATAACAAAATATAATCGGGCGTAAACTAAAGCTTCCATTCAGCTTCCACAGCATCCGTTATCAACCTGCTATACTTCTCTAAGATTACTTGTTTGTTGTCAGAGATAACATGAGCCACAGGCTCGTAGGAAAAAACTATGCAGGAACTGAACATGCTTTGTGAGGATGACATGTGATATGCAAATATGGTTTAACCAAAACCAGTAAAAGTATAATTTACCTTTCAACAAGAAAGATTATCACATAGTCATAATAACTAAAAAACAGTTTACGTCATGAACTTAAACATTTATACCACAAGCGTAGAAAATAACCACAAGTCCAAGTAGCTCATACACAAAGCTAAATAGTCCAAATGATATACTCAAATAGGATATCAAGTGAGCAAAAAATAAGATATACATAACGATGATATCTTCTATGAGCACGACATCCGATCTCAGGATATCGAAACTGGCAATATGATATAACAACAACATAAGAGTAAGGAGCTCTCAAACCTAATCCCATAAACCACATAGAGGTAGCAGTTTATATCCTATAAACCATTGTTTCAACAATAACATAAGACTAAGAGGCAAAAGTGTTTCTCTTCTAACAAGATAGACATGAAGGAATGAATAACCAAATGGAGTTCAGTTGAAACCAAGTAATGATACAGTTTACTTTAAAAGTTAACAGTTTATGGCATCGTCACAATAACCGAGGAACAGTTTATATCATAAGCCCAAACACCAACTGAACTATATACGAGTGCCAAAGAAATAAATCACCCAATAATATATATATGTCAAGTCCCATACTTCAACATATAGGCATTATAGGACCCGTACGAACTATAAGTTAAGTTTACTTAACTATCCAAGTTTACATAAGCGAGTTTTCAAAGAAATCACTTGCAAGAACTAAACATGCTTTATGAGAATGGTATGCGATAAACAAGTAAAGTTAATAGTAACTGCCATCCAAGAAAACAAGCACAACAGTATAACTACCACCCAAACTAAGATATTGTATAACCATAGTCCAAGGAAAATCTAGAATCAATAGATTTACATCCCAGAATGATTATAGGTTACGTCCCATACAATAACTTATAAATATTATAGGATCTGAACCCAACATTAGTTAAGATGACTTAACTAATAAACACCACAAAGTTCATAACAATAAACAGTTAACAACAGATAATACAGGGAACATAGTATAGTTTTCAATATAAATGGAATCATGTAAGTGCAAAGGGGAATATGAAACAGGTATAACCCACACCTATCGTGTCACCCAGATACCTGAAAGCACCTGCTCCAACATCTCCAACCTCCACTCCCAGCCACAACCAGGGCAAAGGTGTTATGAGAATGCCGATCTAAAATCGACACCCATCTGATGCCGATCCAAAATTGACGTTAGTCAGCATGAACACCCCTCTAATGCCGATCCAAAATCGACACCAACCATCATAGATGGTGGATGAGACCTCCAGGTCACCTCTCAAAGGCACCGCGATCAATCATCGCTCCACACCAAACCCGCAACATCAATGCCCATCTCATGAGTATCTACGACAATAACACTACTATATCTGGTAATGTAATGGGATAACAATCAGCAGTAATACAACAAAAACTGGAATAGAAATCATGGTACCTCATAGTAACCAAATCTATATGGAAACCATAGGTGCTGCATACAAGATTCTCATGCTACAAAGCTAAGAATACTACTATAACTATCAATGATATCATGATAATCAGTAATGATATAACAATATCCAGTCATACAGATGTACAATGCTATACAAGCATGAAGATAGACCAAACCATAGTCACAGTTTTATAAGAATTCCATAAACATGGACATACTGTAACGTTCTCATAAACAGAAGAACTAACAATATCTCAAGAGTCACAACTCTGAACCTGTTAGAATGGAATTATCATCGAGACCTGCATTGTACTCGTTCTAAGCCTAATTCATGCAAATCAAATTTTAATAAGATATAAATCTCATAATCATGCTAGAGATGTAAGATAACTAAACAAGTCTTCGAAACAAGATGCGTTAGGTCTTGCAATAAACAACTAAAGCTATAAAAGCACACTTTAAATATAATTATGCAAAAATATCCTTACATATAACATGAAAATTTCTAGAGTAGGTCGTTACCTCCTTGCAACCAAAACAAAATCAAAAAATTGAGTCGAGTCCATAGCTGTTCCAAACAAGTCCCAAAGTAGCATCCAACTGCCAAAATCCAAGTTACCAACTTGCACATTAATTAAGGAGGATTAATACCACTTAGTCCAAAAATCACCAAATTCGAACCATAAGCTATACTTTATACCAATATTATAGAATTGGAACCAATTTTGCAAAATAATACTCAATAGGGCCGAACCCCCAAATCAGGACCAAAATCCAATCTGAAACCCTAAACTTGTTCAATATCCAAATCCATCTCACAACCAATGTTCTAGCATGCTTTGATAATTATGTCTAGGTAAAATTGCAAGATTCAATAGCTAAAAGCAAGATCAAAAGCTCAAAATCCAAAAATCACCCTTGCGGGTTTAGCGAACCCTAGCTCTCAATCGACTACAAAACATTGCTAATGATCCAAACTAAATCAGCGAATATACTCACAAGATCTAGAATATTACCTCCATTGAATTAATCGGAAGAAATCAAGTGAAATCGAGCCAAAAATCACCGTCGAAGCTTGCGGCTATACCGTTTCTATTCGCTGCTCCCAGCTTCGTTTTCCCTCCATTTTCCCCTTTTTTCTCGGTCGGTGCCGGTGATGTGGAAGGTCAGAGGTGGCACTGGTGACTGAAGGCGGTGCCGTCGCTTCTTCTTCTTCCTCTCTTCTCTCTCTTCTCCCTCTCTGTTGCCCCTATTTCTCTACAAATGCACAAAGCGCGGTTCGTGATTGAGATTTTTTTTTCTTTTATAAATTTTTTATAAAAATAAAACAATATATATATATATATATATACATACATGCACCTTATCACTTAACAAAAATTAAATTCTTGTTAACCAAAAAAAATTATACCAAAAAAATCCTTTTTTCTCATTAGATAAATTATTAAAAAGGACCGTGTCATTACAATCATGTTCTTGGGAGAGTCTTATGACAATATCTAAGAAGAATATGATACTTAACCTAGGAACTACGATGAAACACATCAAGACAAGGATACAGATTTATGGCAAAAGGCTATGGAATCTGAGATAGAGTCTAAGTACTCTGATCAGGTCCGAGAACTTATGGATCCATTAGATGGGATAAAATCCATCGGGTGAAAATGGATCTACAAGAAAAAGAAAGGAGTGGACAGAAAGGTGAAAACTTTCAAAGTTAGGCTTGTCGCGAAGGGGTTTACTCAAAAAGAAGGGTTCGATTATGAGGAAACCTATTCGCTGATGGCAATGCTTAAGTCCATTCGGATTCTCTTATCTATTGCGGCTCATCTTGATTACGAGATTTGAAAAATGGATGTGAAGACGGCATTCCTTAACGGAAGTCTTGACGAGATTATCTATATGATGCAACCGGACGTGTTCATATCAAAGGGCTAGGAGCACATGCAGCACAAGCCTAAGAGATCCATATATGGACTTAAGTAAGCATCAAGGTCTTGGAACACTCAATTTGACCAGGCAATTAAAAACTTTGGCTTTGATCAATGTCCAATCGAGTATTGTGTGTACTGGAAGCCCGATGGGCATAAGATGTCATTTCTAGCCATTTATGTTGATGACATTCTCCTAATAGGAAATGATGTGGGGTTGTTATCATCGGTGAATTTATGGTTGTTAAGTCAATTTGACATGAAGGACTTGGGAGAAGCGGACCAAATCCTCGGAATCAAGCTTATACAAGATCGATCACGAAAGATGTCGGGCATATCCCAAACCCATTATATTGATTTGATTATTTCTCGATTTGGCATGGAAAATTCCAAGAAAGGATTTCTTCATTTCAGGTATGGAATTGCTCTATCTAGGGATTAGTGTCCAAGGACACTTGAGGAGATAGAGAGAATGAGATGTATACCTTATGCTTCGGCAGTAGGAGGTCTCATAAATTCCATACTCTGCACAAGACTTGATATTTGCTATGTTGTTGGTACGGAAAGTAGACATTCATCTTATCTAGGGGAAGAGTATTGGACTGCTGTATAGATGTTGGTGCCACGTAGCAAAAAAAAAAAATCAAAAATCGTTTCGACATGACCGTAAAAAATGCCGACTTGCATTTTTCATGAAAAAGCCAAATCAAAGCTATGTAAAATAGATATTACCTCATAGAAACTTGTAGAAAAGATTTTAGAACTCCAAACGATGATAAGAGACGACCCGGTGACCTTCTCACGTATCTCCCAACATATACGACGATTCCGGCGAGGGGGCTCCAAACCGAATCACCGTTCTTGCTTTCATACACACACTTTTCTCTCTAAAAAAATATAGAACTTTTCACCTAAGAGAGAGTAGGGGACGGCTAGAGGAGAGGGATGGAGAGTGTGTGAGAAAATTAGGTTATCCATATTCTTTAATGTGTATATATCAAAATCTATATACACCATTTATTGTAGTTAGTATATATATATATATATATATATTCACCTTACAAATAATATATGGAGAATATATATATTACCAACTAAAATAAATTCAGTATTATATGTATATATAAATATATATACTTTCCTTTTATTTTAATACATATATATCTTCCTTCCTAAAATGAAGGCGAGAATATATATCACACCCTCCTTTCTATAGCCAGCCATGCTTGGTCACCAAGTAAGTGTTAAAAGACTAAAATACCCATGTCCATTTAATTTAATACTCTAACTGTCCCGGTGAAAAATTCGACAATCGAATTAAATTAAATAATAACCGAAACCAACCATAAACAAACCGTGCGTATAAATGGGCTACGTGACGGATCACGAGGAAGTATAGGACTGGGGCTAACCATACGAGAAAAACAGATATCCCCAACTCAACCCCCTAGTTAGATCTTTTCTCGCACGAACTAGGACTTATTCTACTAAAGGCCCTGACTATACTCCCGGTTCTAACTCGAATTATTTCTCGAGTTTCCAATTATCAATTGCATAGAAATCTATATACGTTTAAGATATAGATTCCCGATAATCGAATTAGGTTACTGAAAACCCGGTACAATTATTCTCTTATCCTCGAAACCACGCCGCTTATCCTTTTGATATGTCAGACCAAAAGATCCACTCGCGAGATTTGGCATTATCAAACATATAAGCAAAGTACATGAGGGGGAACTCCTCAACCTAATTCAGACGTGGTTTTTGTCAGCTGATTATCAATCATCGAACAAATAACGATAGTACCCAACCCATTGATCATTTTGATCTCAATATCAAAATATCAACCATTGGTGAGTCAATGTACTGCGCATCATCTGAACATGATTCGATCGATCACGTTAGGATTAAGAGTTTGTGCAATACATGATAATATAGGATGTGGATCAAATCATATAGTTAGTATAGAATTGATCATCCTATTCATCCCGCTCAATACACTCCAAGTGTAGTAACACATCAAGCTCGAACACCGAATTCCCGAACCTATATTCGTCCCATTCGACCTAGCCATGACCAGCTACTTTAACAATGTGCTACAATCATGCCAATGGATTGTCTGGGTCCATTGCGATTGTGAGCCTTCCTGTATATTCTGTCAGAACCATTGACCCGATCTTCCGTACTGTTGGCCTAAAGGTTTTTCAATCAAGCCTTAATTTTGGTTTTGATTATGCCAACACATTGATTTGTTGGTACTAATGTTTGAGTTTTGTTTGAGTGTGTTTATAGGTCTTAATCATTGTTTTGAAGCTCAAAATTACAGTGAAAGAGTCAAGTCTTTACAGTTTAAAGATCATGATCAAAAAGGACAAGATATATGGAGGACAATATCAAAGAAGGAATTCAGTCCAAAGCAAAGTTGACAAAGTATAGAAGCATCAAGGATCATTGAAGAAGGAGCATTTGGGGATAAAGTTGAGACCTAAGAAGTATGAAGATCAAAGAAATGAAGGCTCATATTCAAGGCCTAAGGGGAATTACAAGAAAGAGAAGCGAAAACAGGACATAGCAGAGGGGTCGGTCGACCGGTGACCAGGGTCGGTCGACCGGAGCACTGGGCTGAGCATATTGAAGATTTTTCGTCAAATTCAAGAGCCAATTCGTCAAATAAATACCGAGACGATTCTCTCACTTCAGAGGCCAAGATTTGTCGTCAAATCCAATTATTTGTCGTCAAATGTGAAGAAGATCTTTCATCCAATTGGAAGAATTGTCGTCAAAAGCAAAAGAGGAATGAAACAGCCTATACAGGGGTCGGTCGACCGAGGACCAGGGTCGGTCGACCGGTGTGCTTCTACAAGCAACATTTTTCGACAAATCCAAGTATATGTCGACAGAAACCGTCGGGATTTCAAAATCTAAGATTTGCAACGGCTACATTTTCGTGGGAAACCTTCCATACTTGGCACCAACGGTCA
>JAULLD010171096.1:0-11920 GCA_035668095.1 Sarracenia minor
ATGCCTTAAAGATCCAATATGATCATTTTTTTTTTTTGATAACCAATATGATCATTTGAATATGTTAAAATGGAAAAAAATAAATGAACTGAGAAAAGCAAAAGGCACGTGCTCTGGTTTCTCTATTACTGTTCGACACACACCAAAAGAAAGCATTATTTTACTTACAAGAAACCAAAATTTGCTGGTAGATTAGAAAACTAAATAACAGCAATGACAATTTTGGAAAATAATAGAAGTTTTTGTGAAGGAGAGTTTCTAAACCGGACCTTATAATGCCCCTTATGTCTCATGTCAAGCACAGACTTCACCTGCCAGATTGGATTACGATAGATTGATCGTATACGTTCTGCAGGAAACGACATTGCCAATAAACGGTCGGTTATATATGACATGTCAAGATCATAACCTCCAACTAGCATTCGCCTCCTTTCCTTAGATACCCAGTTGCGAATGTAAAAACTTCTGGCGAGATAATTTAGCACTTGATGTTGGACATGGACTAAACTCAGGTTTTCAGCCTTCCCTGGTCCCGGTTTTGAGAACTTAATCCCCATTAGGCTGATATGGTAGCCTTACCAGCCTGACTGTAAGGCACCTGTCAAAAACAATCATCAAATTAAGGAACCTTAAAATCAGTGAAAAATCGCATCGAACAAGATTGCCGAAGGCCCCGAAAACAAAGCCCAAAATAGCCCACTCTGCTGGTCGAAAATTCCTCCTTGCCGCTGCATCCTTTAGCTTTTTTGTCCTCGTTTTTTATCTCTATTTTGTGACCCAATATACAACATAGATCCAAAATAATATATATGATTGAAAATTAATTACATCACAAAACCTATGCCTAACTTGGAGACGTACAGTCAATCTAATCTCGAATAAAAAACGATCGAGATAAAATGATAACGATATAATTAAAACAATTCAATCACATAACAATATACCAAATCATGAAAAACGTGACGTGGCTCTCATACCAATGTTGGAGCTGCATAGCTAAAAAACAAAATCTTTCGACGATGTGACCGAAAGAAACGTCGTCACGCATTTTTCATGAAAAGATCAAATCAAATGATATGTAAATAGAATATTACCTCGTAGAAACTTGTAGTAAAGTTTCTAAAACTCCAATTGAAGGTGTGAGACCACCCGGCGACCTTATCACGTATCACCCGACACACGCAACGATTTCGTCTAGTGGGCGCTGATCCGAATTGATGTTCTTAATTTCAAAACACATTAAGGCTCTCAAAAATTTTACAAAAATTAGAGAGAAAGAGAGCAAGGGGGGCCGGCGGCTATGTGAGAGGAGGGGAAAGAAAAATTAGGTTATTACTACATTTTTCTTTAATGTATATCTATATATATATATATCAATATATATACACTACTATTATTCAAGTTAATATATTTATTCTCATTCTATATAATAATATTGAGAATAAAATATATTTCCAACCAAAATAAAATATTTCACACATGTATGTATAAATATATATACACTTACCTTTTATTTAAATACATGTATATTCTCCTTCCTAAAAGGAAGTAGAGGATATACACATTACCAAAAATAAAAGTTCTCTTTCCACCTTGCCATGAGTCAAAAGACCAAAATGTCCCTTGTCCATTTAATTTAATTCCTCGATTGTCCCAAAGAAAAATCCGACAATTGAATTAAATTAAATAATAACCGAAACCAACCATAAATAAACTGTGCGTATAAATGGGCTATGTGAGGGATCCCGAGGAAGTATAGGACTCGGGCTAATCGTACGAGAAAATCCGATATCTCTAACCCAATCCCCGAGTTAGATCCTTTCTCGCATGAACCATGACTTATTCCACTAAAGGCCCTGACTGAACTCCCAGCCCTAACTCAAACTATGTCTCGATTTTCCAATTATCAATTACACTAAAATCTCCCCACGTTTAAGATATGGATTCCAGATAATAGAATTATCTAACAGCCTATTTCAATTATCCACTTATCCTCACAATCGTACCATTTATCCTTTTGAGTATGATGGATCAAAAGATCCACTTGCAAGATTCTGGCATAGTCAAACCTATAAGTCAAACACACGAGAGGGAACTCGTCAACCTGATTAGGACGTGGTTTCTATCAGCTGATTATCAACCATCGAACAAATAACGATAGTGCCCAACTCACCGGTCATTTCGATCTCAATATTGAAATCTTAACCATTGGTGACTCAAAGCACTGCACATTACTTGAACATGATTCGATCATTCATGTTGGGATTAAGAGTTTGTGCAATACATGATAATATAGGATGTGGATCAATTTATATAGTCAGTATAGAATTGATCATCTTATTGATCCCGATCAATACATTGCTAGTGTACTAACACATCGGGCTCGAACACTAAATTTCCAAACCTGAATTCGTCCCGCTCGACGTAGCCAAGACTAGATACAATAACTATGTGCTATAATCGTAGCAATAGATTGTCTGGGTCCATTTTGATTGTGAGCCTACCTGTATATTATGTCAGAACCTTTGACCCGATCTTTCGCGCTTCATGTACCGAGTCAAATACGGACTATGCATTCATACATCATACACACAATAAATATGAAACAATAAATACAATAACATATCGAATGTTTCTCATTAATACACCAGGGATCAAAGATATAAAATACATAAAAGCATGCTTTTAAGTATACTATCCTAACAGTGGATACACCTTTGACCTCCCTCGCTATATATGGACACTTATCGCTCGTTTTGCTGATTCTTCCTCCCTGGGTCTAGACATACCATTATGCTTTCTAATCACACGTATTTACAATACCTGCTATGTTCCTACCTATGTCAACGAGCCGAGTATTTCTTCATCACGTGAGCTCTTTGCACAGACGTACATCTCCTACGATATGCCTACAGATAAGTCATTCATGGTTGTTCCTCTGGAACTTTCTCCTACCCCTCAATTTCGTGATATCGAGCCAACGTTTCCACATATCTACTTCACCGAGGCTCATCCCAGTCGGAGCCCGTCTCTGCCTCACGTGATTCTTGTCGCTTCCGGCAGTACCTCTTCTCCATCAGACCATCTGACCACTCACCAAGATGCACGCCTTAATGCCCCTGATACGCATGTTGGATCCCTTGGCACTCACTTTCATATCTTCAAGTAGCATCTTAGAGGCTTAGAGATACTACTTCGAGAACTATGTCACGGTTAGTAGCATCTCCAGCAGCAAGTGGCATGGCTTACTACCTCTCTCAACACTCTTCGTACCCTGGTGTAGCGGCTTGATCAACGAGTCACCCACCAGTTTGTTCCCAATGAGGCCTCTACTGCAAGATCCTTTCCAGGCTAGCAGTAATGTATGCGGACCCTCTGTTTTTCATTTCGAGACAAAAGGGGGAGATGACACGTCTTTCATGAATAGTTTGTAACTGTTTTTATATCTCTATTACTTTCATTTTGGGATATATTTTGACATGTACTTTGATTACTTCAATACTTGTTTTGGGTATGAGGGTCAGTGCACACTTTTTACATGGCTGTGGTTTTATATTTGGATGTGGTTTAATACAATTTTTTTTCATATTTGGATGTATGTTCAATAACTCCCATTTTATATGGATGTATATGTATTGCCATTTCGGTTATCTATACAGATTGACATCTCACACCCTGTATGCATGTATAGAGTTATTCTTTTCAACTTGTCCTACTATTATGGTGAATGCATACTTTATTTTCTCCATCATGTTCGTATGCTTGGATTTAGTCACATGCCATGCTATTTCACTCACCATTCTTATGTTGCAATCTCCATATTTATCAGGTTATTCTTATCTATGATGATATTTTATACTTTGTGGTCAAATGATGTTTTGATTGTCTAAGTTACAGGTCTCTCAACACTGCAGGATGTTCGTCATAAAACTGGATTAGGTGTTTAGTGTTTTGTTTCCCAAATCTGTTTTTGTATAGGGGTTTTGTCCTGAAAATGCAAAAGGGGGAGATTGGTAATGTAATTGGGAATTTTCAGATTTTTGACAAAACCACATGATTGTTAATGTAATTGGCCATGACGTTTGAATGTTGTGCTGAGTTCTTGAATGTCATATTAGGTGCCTGAAATCTATTCAACAACCAAAGGCTCTGTTTGCCTGGCATTCAATAGGGTTTGTGACCCGTTCGCCAACCACTCGAGCACCATAATATTATATGTCCTAACTCTTAGACTTGGTGAGACTCTCGATCACATGGTGTTCGATAGGGTTCGCGATCCATTTGCCAATGGCTCAAACGCCACCATTTTGTAGGTCTCATTTTTGGACTTGATGAGAGTTTTGATTGCTAGGCATTCACTACTGTTCAATATGTATTCACCAACCATTTAAACACTTATGATTTTTATCCTCTCGTCTTCATTAGCATTTAATGAGCATTTGATTAGCACTCGAACACCTTTAAAGAATTGAATGACGTTTGAATAGGGATCGAGTTCTTTAATCAATTAGGTTAGAATAACCTGTTATAATGTTTGGTGTCCATTCGCGGCATGATCGAACACTGTTGGCGTTTGCATGCATTTTGACGAGCGCTCGAATACCAAGGCATAGAACGGATAAGTTTTTTTTTTTTCTAAACCCTCGATATATAAAGGCCTTTTTGGCCTATTAGGGTTTTTGTGATGAACAAAGGTGTCATTTCAAGCTTTTCCTTTACCTAGATTTTTCTAGTTTGCTTAACTATTCCCTTTGTACACCTTGGTATGCTTGTACCACTCTAAATGCATCTTTTTTTGTCAAAAAAGATGTATTCAATGTTATATAGTGTGTATTTTATTTTTCTCACCACTTACATTAACCACCTTGTGAGAACACCACACATGAGATCAGATCGGAGTGAGTACGGAAGGTCTCATAGATTGAAGGAGAGGAAGTTAGGCGAATGTGGAATCAAGAAAGGGCTTGGAGAACTACACCAAGATTTAAGATAGGTCACCACATTTGGGTAATGGATTTTAATTCCTAATCTTGTAAATCTTGTAAACCTTTTGATTTATAGTGCATAGTTTTCACCATGTGTTGATTCCATGGTTTTTATCCCGGGGTGTCTCTAAGGTTTCCACGTTATATGCTTGCATATTTGTGGTTGTTGTTTTATTTTCATTGTTGTGGTTGAGATTTCATTCCCTAACTTAGACATCTTTTTGTTAAGAAGAAAAATTTATTTTTTAATAAATTGAATAAAATTTTATTTTATCAGTGATAAACCTATTCACCCCCTTCTAGATTCATTTAAGCGGTTCATAGCTAATCTTTCAACCATGTTGCATGATTTTGAGTCCCACCATTTAGGACTAAAATGTTGCTTCTTCACAAACTTGCATTCGCAATGTGAACGTGTCAGAAATCACTATTTGATCATTTCAGAACCTTGTCTATTTTTTTTTGGTGTTTAATTGAAACCATATTGTGTGGCTGTGAGAAATTGAAAAAAAAAATGGTTAAATTTTGGAGGGACCATATCCCTTTTTATTTTTTGTGCCCTAAATTTTGGTTTGTGGATTTATGCGATTTATGGAAAAAGTACTCAATTTTGAACAAGTATTTTAATTTGATCATATTTATGATGTATAATGATAGTTGTATACTTAGTGATACATGAGAACTACTAATATGTGTTGCTGACGCGAGTTTTTAGGCATTTGGATTAAAACTCTTGACGTTTATGATTTCTTGCTTTGATTTGGTTCCAACAAGGGACTGCTCGAGCGGTCCTTTAAACGCTCGAGTGGTCAGTCGGTAGAGGGTTTTTAAGTTATGGGATTGGTTTGTTTTGTTTCATTCCATGCCTCTCTCTCTCTCTCTCTCTCTCTCTCTCTCTCTCTCTATAAGAACAAAAAGGAAGCCCTAAAAACCTCCTTTGAGGTTCCTTAAACCATTCTTGACCTCCATTGGAGCCTTAAGCTTGATTCTTTCTTGTGTGTGATGGTTAGAGAAAACATTGTACCGCTCGGAGGCTACGTTTTTACCTAACGGTTTGTGCGTAAGAGCAATGGAATGTTGGAACGAGCTAGGATTTGATCCTTGGTACTTTGTCAACTAAGAGGTAGGATCTAAAGTATTATTGACTGTAGTAGTGAATATGGGTTGTATATTTGTTATATATATATTTATATGTATATAAGTATGATAAATGAATTTTTGAAAATCTTAGCTTGGTTTTTGATTGATGAATCATGATATTGGGTGATTGTAAATTGGGTTTGATGAACCTATCTTGTTGTTACAATAAATATCATGTTGATTTGAGAAATCATGTTTAGGGTTTTATGTTTTAAGTTAAAACCATGAAAATTTGGGAATTTTGTAGGTTTTGAACTTGAAGCATGAAATTGATAGTATTATGAAATTCGGGGTTATGGTAACCTATTTCGTTATCTATCATATGAATCGAGTTGACTTTGGGAATCATGGAAACTTAGTTAATAATTTTGTGGATAATAAAACCTTAAATCTTATATTCAAGGGCTTGACCAAGTGTTGTGTTGAGTATTTGATGAGAGGAATGAGAAATAGAGGTCAGACATGATGCAACACATCTGCACGCCCATATTTGGATTGGACTAGGTGTATCTTTGAAGAGAAGAATCAAATTTAGGTTGGACTTGGTATGTGTTTGGTGAGAGAAACCATGCTTAGTTAGACTCGGGTGTAGAGAAAATATTTTGATAAATGAATCGATCATTTGGCCATTAGGGTTGTTTAAGTGGAGCGAGTTACCCATCAATGGAATACCATAAGTTTGTGCAAGTTGGGTGCCCTATACATTGGGTTAGTACCCATAAGTACGTGAGTTATTCTTCTAGTTTCAGCATTTCCATTGGGAAAACAGAAAGGGGATGGAGTTGTGTCGGGTTATAGAAGGTAAGTTTACCACTCGACTTGCGCGTAGACCGAATTGGCATGTAACATGTGGGGGTCTATAAGCATGTCCTATGTTGGTTATTGGTTTGAATCACAAGTTGATTCGATATTGTATATGTGGTGGACATGTGTGCGTATGTATGGGTGCACGTGTGAGAACCCATGGTGGTGACTAATAACTGTGGTTATGGAAAGCTTAAAAATAATGATTTTGTAGATGAAAAACTGGACTATGTGCTTGGTGGTTTTACTTAAAATAAAATTATTTTGGTAAAACATCCATGTGCATATCATATGATCATCCTAACAAATCATACATAAGTTCACGTTTAGTTTATTTCTTATACGCCTTGGCTTATGTTATTGTTGAACAACTTTTAGGTGATAATGGGAAATAAGCGACTGAATGGCATGCATGGTCATAGCGATTCGTTATCTTATTTTTGAATCAAATTCATATAACTATTGTAATATCTTTTTATTAGTTCAACTGTGAAAATAGCTGCGAACCGATAAAACTAACCTAGAGGGGTTGAATATGTTAGAAGTTGATAAATTAAAAATTAATTTTAATTATTAATATTCTAAACTAACATAATAGCAAGTTAAGGTTAATAGATTAATCGACAGAAAACTATAAAAAGCTATAAACCAACAACCACAAGGAACACACGATATACGTGGAAACCCTAGGAAAACTCCCCGGGATAAAAACCATGGTACCAACACATAGCTGAAACTATGCATTATAAATTAAAAGGGTTACAAGATATATATGTATACATATTGGGAATTAAACTCGTTATACCAGACGCGGTCACCTATCTTTTAACTTGAAAGCTCCTAGAGGCCCTTTTTGACTCCAAAGTCGCATAGCGTCCCCTCTAATGTTCTATGAGCTCTACAGTTCTCAGTACGAACGAAGTTCATATGTAGCATACAGTCCACAGAAACTAGTCTTGATCTCTATATCAAAGACGACTATGAGTTTCCTCGGCCAAGTGTGTACAAATGGTGGAAAAAAGGGATAACCAAGATGAACACCTAAAATAAGAGGGCATCTAAGGTTATACTCCAATGTGATCTAGTTATCCATCCTAGGAGAGGGTAAGAACTACCGCAAGAGGGATGGTGATATCGGAGGTCTCTCCAGGCATACACTACTAAAAGGTAGAGAATGAGACTACCACGAGTCTCAAGCCAAGGTTGCTACACATGTACACAACCGAGGCTGGTGGAGTAAGACTACTATGATTCATTACTCCATAGGTTGCTATAGATGTATGAAACCGAGGCCAAGAGGGTAGAACTACTATAATTCTAACCTTAAGGTTGTCATAAGAGTGTACAACCAAGCCTAATAAGAACAAACCCTAAGGAGATCTATTAAAACATAGATACAAATACATACTACTATAAAAGGAAGATGTAGTACCTTGGGTAATGCTGGATCTCGAAGCATTAATGTAGGATCCAATGCTAAAGGCTTGAGGAAGCCTAGAGAGAAGTTATAGCTCCTCCAAGAACAGCCAAATGGCTGGGAGAAGTCTCTCTCTTGACCTAGCGGTGATATAAAGTATTTATATAGAAAAACACATCGATGCTAGAGCGCTCTTTGAGCGCAACACGAGCACTTGATGGTGCTTGAGCGTAGTTAAAGATTGTAATATTTTTTTACCCGCGCCAATGAGAGGTTGGCAGGGTTTCAATGGTGAGCTCGAGCGCTCTACGGGTGCACTATTGGCGCCTAAAAAACTCAACTCTCGGCAAAGAGAAATTAGATATTAAATAGAGGCGCTTGAGCGTTCTACGGGCGCTTCAATATCTCAACTTTTGGCTTAAGAAGAAAGGCACAATTAATATTGGCCACTTGAAGTCGCTCTATGCCGCTCGAAGGTGCTTGAAGGTGCTCGTGCTCCTTTTACGTGCTAATGCCTAGAATTCATAGAATAGTCATGAATTCTCTAAGGCAATAATAAATATAAACTACCCTAAGGCGTATGATATAAGTAATGAAATATGCATATAGGTGTGTGTATGTGGGTGTCATATACCTTGTACCAAATTAGGAGCGGGTCTACCGAATGTGAACAGGACGGAGGACCTTGACACAAGCACCCGAAACCATAAACCCAAAATCAAAGCTACATACACAATGATTTTGTACTTAACCCAAGAATATCCAAAATACTAACAATCTCCCCCTTCGGCATTTTCAGGATAAAACCATTAAAATAAACAAGCCTATACATGAAAAAGAAATCTATGAGAATATGTGAGAGCACTCATCTCACATATGCTCGAAGACCTATACTAAACTATATGGCTTGTGGAGATAACATGTGCTCATTGCACAGGAAACTCAAAACCAATGCGAAGCAGATACGTGATATAATAAAACATAAATGCATGGTAAGAGGATCATGACAAGGAAAAGATGCAGGTATTGAAGTTATGCATAAAGATAGAAACAAGTAAAGACAGATATATAGAGTAGTGAAGCAAGCATACATTATGTAATTATGTAATAAGCTAAACCTTGCTAAAAATCTTTTATATATCACGTCACAATCGAACACAAAAGTTTGTGTACATTTCTATGTATAACAAAACTAGATCTCTCTAACCCCCTATCACAAGAATCTATCTCTCCCCCTTCTTAACCCAGAAAGACAAAAAGGGAAAATACCAATGCAAGATGGGCATTCATGCCAAAATGATAATCCATGAAGGTCTAGGTATTACTCTCCTCAGAGGAGGAGTTGGTGTCAGCACCAATGTGATGAAGCTCCTGAGCAACAATCGTGAGGCCTTCAATGACTATTGTGAGGCCGGTGGATAGGGTGTCCACCTACTGTAGCACAGAATTGGTGACATAGTGGAGATGCTAGATCTGAGCCTTACATCAGACTGTAGTCTGTGTATAAGAGACGACATGATCAAGAATGTCTCTGAGGACATCAGTAGGCGGAATAGCCTCCTCTGGCTGTTTACCTGGAACATCCGACAAATTTAAAGATTTTTATCATCTGCCGGGGGAAATGGTACATTTATAGGTGGCTTTAGATGGGTAGACGAAGTCACACCATGTGGTGGAGACGACGGAGCCATGTTATGCGGCTCATCAACAGTTGGGTGAATAGTAGGAAAACCTGGCATAAGTGGTGGAGGAGCTGGCTGAATGCACTCTGAAAGCGGAATGGCAGCGACATCATGAAGGACACATGCATCGCTTCATGAGAGGGACTTCTGATTGATGTCACTCGGAGGATACATGATAAGCTCCGAATCAATTAGGCGCACAGACTGGGCAATGCAAAATTGGGAGATAAGGGATGTGTATGGAATCCCAATAGTACTAGAAGGGCGATGAGAGTAACCTATAATGACAGACCATATGTAATGGGCAAGGTTAAGAGAGTAACCTCGACCAATTGCATAAAGAAGATCAGCATGTGAGGCCAAAATATTAGACATATGCCCAAGGGGATCAATGGCTGTGGTAACAGTTCGATGCAGTGAGTTATAATGGGGAGCAAGATGACATGATAAAAGTGCAACATCATCACTGAAACCTACACTAGATAACTCACGAGAGACCTTAGACCGACCAGGATGAACACTCTCAACAAATGGACATTGAGAACCGAGCACACGATGTAATGGTATGACCTGTTTGAATTTTAGATAAAAACTGGTTTTAAAATTTTTTAATTATTAAAACTTTTTGGAAAACCAATTAAACCTTTAGAATGAATTAAAATTTGATCTTGATTCAGGGTTTTTAATTCGAACCAAGGGTTCTACAACCTCAGGAATATTATTTCGGGGAGTCGGATTGAGTTTCGGGACAATCGGACTGGAAACGGGCCTCGTTTTTAAAACTTTTCAATCTGGACCAACAGCGGGGGGGGGGGGGGTGGGCGGTGGGTCGCTCAAGCGATGGCTTTTTGGTAGAGCAGTATAAAAGCACATTATGTCACATTTTGTTTCACCTTTCCCTAATCGATACATTTCAGCAGAGAAGTCTGTGGAACAGTGCTGAGGTGATAGAGGGAGGCTTGGGGGTGGTTTTAGCGCTCCGTTTGGTAAGTATTCTTATGTTTTTTCTTAAGAATCTAGGTGTTTAAGTTGTATCTCGTGTTCTCATCGAAACTATTTTTGTTTTAGGTGAAATCTGATCTTGTGAGCTTGATAAGGTTGATGTAGCATATATTCCTCAACCGTAAGGTAGGATTTATGCTAATCCTTGATTATTTGAGATGCTATGAGTTGTATTTCGTGTTTTAGACCGATTCATGTAGATTTTTGTTAAAAATCCAAAAATTAATTAATCCATGGTTAATGTATGCAAGATTAGATGGATGTTTATTATGTGTTAGTATGTTATAGAGTATCTTACCTTGTCAATTTGATGCTCAATTAATTATGACAAAAATCATGCTTAACCTACTGTTTGAGATTTGGAGGTTTTGTTAAGAAATTGGCAGAAATAGTTAATTGAACCCTTATTCATGAAATTGACTCTAATTAGATACAATTAGGTCACATGTGAGAAGAAATTCGTTGGGATGGTATACTTTAAATTCACGCTTTTACGTATTATCCTAGGTCCCAAGAATATTAATGAGAATCAATTGAGAGGATATGTATACTCAGTTTCATATTTATTATTAGGTGTGTTCAAGAGACCTGAAAAACCCAACCAGACCTCTATGGGTTAGGTTGGTTCGGTTCTACCAAGAGGGTGGGTTGGTTTTCGGTCCATAGGAGGATCAATTCTATACTGACTATATGAATTGATCCACATCCTATATTATAAGGGATTGAACGATCTCTTAAGCCCGACGTGATTGATCGAATCATGTTCGGATAGTGTCCAGTACTTTGAGTCACCAATGGCTGAGATTTCTATGACGAGATCAATATGACCGGTGGGTTGGGTGCTGGCATTATTCGTTCGATGGTTGATAATCAGCTGACGGAAACCACGT
>JAULLD010172194.1:0-11918 GCA_035668095.1 Sarracenia minor
CTTTGACCCGATCTTCCCCGCTTCATGCAACGAGTCAAATACTGGACACGATATACGGACAAATGCATACATACATCGTAAATGTAATAAATACGAATCCTAGTATACATATCCTCTCAATTGAATCTCATTAATATTTCCGAGATCCCGGATAATACCTAAAAGCATGGCTTTTAAGTATACCTATCCCAACAACCTGGTGGTCTCGCCTCAACACGTGGACTCTTGAAACGTTACGACAAGTTTCATTAGGTATATTTCGATCTTAACTCATAATATCCTTTTAGCTTTTTCATGAAAAATGAGACGAGATATTTTTTTTACGGTTACGTCATCGTCAATCCAAAATTTTTAAAACTTCCGCTGCGTCGACTCTAACACCAACCACATCACATCTCTATACCATAGCCAATTCAATCACCAAATCATAAAGATATCATTGCAAAACAGTTGACATTCTCATCAAACCAAGAATAAGGTTGAATTGGCTTAGGGATTCACAACAACAGCAACCATATTCAATGCATAACATAGCTTTAGTTTCATCAATCTCAATTAAATGGGTCGTTAATACACAGGGTATTTCATAACAGAAATATCATAACATACAGCGCAATGAACTACAATCGGGATGACATAGTCCACATGATATGCCAAGTAGGTTGCATAATAAACCAACAAGGGATGCACCATAAGGATATCCATACCGATCCACAAATATTGTGTCATGAAAATATTTATTAGGTTCTTTAAAACCAAATAAACAAGGTTAAATTGGTTTAGATATCCACATCTACCACAGTCAAGTTCAACGGACTGTATATATGTATCAATGAAGGTTCACATACATATCGATCTGACACATTTAGCACCAACTTTAATAACATGAACCCAATATCTACAAATCTAACGCTATACATACTTTGAACAATAAACATCCAAACCTAGAGTAAAAGTACATTTCTTCTACTCGTATTATCCACCGAAGAGAGCTAAAAAGTTTCCAAAAATCGCAAGATTTTAAGGTAGAACCCAATCACCAACGTATCGATTAATTAACAAAGGTTGATTTCCTTTACCCAAAAATTACCAAATTTAAACCTTAGGCTAATTTATATGATTATTTCATATAATTAAGACCAATTTATCAAAATGGTCCCAAATTGGTCAAAATTCCCAAATTTGTCCCAAATCCGAATCACAACCCCTAGGTTGTCCAAAACCAGAATTAATCACATATCACATACACTAGTATGCTAAAATAAGCATAGTAAGGTTAAATTTCATGATTTTATAGACAATTGCGCAATCTAAATTCAAAGATTCAAAATAAACACACACCAAGTTTGGTAAATCTATGGGAGGCAACATACAAGAATTTTGTTGAAACTTTCAATCCATATCAACAAATATGTTTATTAGGTCTAGAATCCTACCTCGATTGGAGAAAAATACGAGAAATCGAGCCGAAATGGAAGCAAATTGGACGGTTGAGGCGCGGCGGAGAAGGCGCTGTTCAGTACTTCCAATTCTCGTTTCCCTATCCTTTTCTCCCCTTTGTCGGCGGCGATTGACGCCGGTGGTTATACGACAGTGGTCGACGGTAGTGGCGCAGGTCTCCATTCCCTTCTTCTCTTCTTCTTCTTCTTCCTGGTCACGATTGGTTTTATCGAAATAGCTTCGGTCCGAAGCTTCTGGATTTCGCCGCTACTCTCCCTTTTCTCCTTGCCAGCGATGACACTGGAGGTGGCGTCGGTGAGGGCCGGCAGTGGCAACCTGACCTCCTCCTCCTCCTCCCTCTCTTCTCTCCGCTAGTTGTAATCTCCCCTATTTGGCCGAAGCTACTAGTTTTTGCCTTGCGCGATTTGCACAGTTCGCGATTCTTCTATTATTTTTTTATTTTTATTTATTTTTTATACAAGTTATAAAAATACTCATATATATAGTTACATATATATATATATATACACCACTTGTCAAAAAGTTTAATCTTTTAATCAAAAAAAAGATTTTTGCTAATACGATAGCTAAAAATTTAATTTTAGCCCGAAAAATCCAAGGATAACATGAGTTATCCAAAATCCTTTTTACTTTATATAAAATATGAAATAAAATGGGTCAATCCCTTACAACCTCCCCCACTTAGAAGATTTCATCCTCAAAATTACTATACCTCACGTAACAACCAAGCCCGGACACTAGTCACAGGTCTTATCCAAAATCAATTGTACATTCTACTCGCAAGTACTTGGCCAAACAACGTTCACAATTAAAACACGACAGAGACTCAAGCTCTCAGGCAACAAACGGCCTCGTTAATGTACAACCGACCAAAATGGTTCACCAAAATCACCATCACTAGAAGGCCTTACCACCCATACACTGATCCACAACACAATAATACGAACTCGATTATATATGATCAGCACTTCTTACTAACTAGAGGATCAATTTAACACAGGCACTTTTAGATTCGTAACTACTACACACATAGCAAGAGCTCCACAACCAACCTAAAAGTGATCCCACATTGAACATACTTAACGGAGTTCTTTGTATACTGATAAGAGATCACAGTTTCAATTCCTCTTTGGATAACTCCACAAAGGATACCAAGGTCGATAGCTCATCACGTATACGATCTCGTGGTACCACGAACCAAAGAATGAAATCACCAAAGAAATGATCAAAACATCATTGATACTTCCACTCATTGTTTGTTTTCCCTCAAGGCACCAACGCTTGGCTGTAACACCCAGAAATAAGATCACGTTTTAATTCATTTTAAAACCTTGAAAATTTTTTTTATTTTCCCTTTAAAGAAAACTAAGTTCGAATTAAAAGATGAAATTCTGACCATGTGTTACTTCAGCTACTTACACCTTCAAGCTATCATGTCAACCACGTGATCCAGAACTTTACTTAACTTCACTGGTACCACAACAACGACCAACTTGACCAGGACTCCTCAGATATCCTTGCTAAGGCATCAATCCTACATAAAGGATCCTCATGACTTAACTCTGACAACTAAGCAAACTATAACTATTCTTACTGTAACAGGTTCGCAAACCAAACTCATCAGGACTAATCTCAACAAAACCATACGCATAAACCAATGAAAACAAGTGTCGACACAAAGAAAGGATCCTGAGTTCCTTCTGAACTCAGTGTCAACACCAAGGGGAACATGAGTTGACCTGACCACTACCAACCCCAACTAGCACAAACGTGATCAACATACACCAACACTTCTAAGCACTCAGAAGGTAGAACAACTAATTCTCGCTAAGGACCAAGAGATAACAAACTTACACTCACACCATCATGCTAACTTCTACTCTTAGTCATCAGAAAACCATTGACGACTATCAAGTCAATCACACTACATAGGTGCCTACCATTAGCCAACGGTTAACTAAGGGTGTACACAATACACCAAGCCGAGTCCTCGAAAGATATGAAAAATACTGCAACTTAGCCACTCTACTGCATCACACTATCCATATGCCTGTACACTTACAAGGAGAAAAGTTCCAAACTAGGTCGTAATCTAACCTACCACACCGCTAACACTTCCTCGAACCTTATCTCCTGATACGGGTTAAAAGATCTCTAATATTCTATCTCGTCATCATCCAAATCCATAATTACAATTGGCAATCGTACTACTAGGGTATGATTCACAGCTATCGACCTTTCTGTCGGAACATTATTGGCAACACTGTCATCATCCAACTCAATAACATCCTAATGGGCCAACGGAGCAACCGCCTGGTTCACCTTTGAAGCCTCTTTCACCAGATTCTTGTCACAGAGAAACCTCTTAGGGGGAGCCACAATCACAAGGTAACATCAAACTTCCTTCCCAAAGAATCAAAACAACTCATCAAAGTCAATCCAAACCGTACCACGGCTACCATAGATCTACTAGGTTAACAGACCCATAAACCTCTAACTGATCCTCTCAACAGGCATACGACACTCATTCTCAAATGGACGGATTCCTCAAAACAAGCATTCCCAGCACAACACACTGATCTAAAACAAGATACTAGCGATAGCACAACATTATTCTAGTCACTCCGGACATCTCACTCTCAAAGGAGGAAACTCTTAGACAAGGCATCTACCCTAAGGGGTCACTTCTTCTTATCATCACACTCCCCTATTATGTTTTTATCCACATTCCATCGTGCAAGGTACTCTCTTTCATATACACCCATCCATACATGGCTCACGATGCAAAAAATAAGGCACGACAATGTATGGCTCATGACACGGGAATCACAACATTTACGTAAATACCCATCACATACCGAAGAGGCTAATTCATAGGTCTACCCACTCTCAGATACCCATCACAATCCTACTCCTGCTGGTAAGATACTCGCTACTCGAGAGACGACAAGTCTATCGTAACACATATTAACATTAATACACATAAGCATGTCAACATAGCATCACATACCGAGGAGGCTAATTGGAGTGATAACTCAATCCGAACAATTCACCTGGATTTCCAAGTAGAATGGGCGTTCCCGAGGCGCCTTTCTAAATGGAACCCTAAACTAGTAACCCGGGTGCCAAAGACAAGAAATATCATCCGTAAAATCCTACCTTCATACCCACATAATCACGTAGCATGCACAGGTATGTCACATCACACACAAGCATAGAAGCACACAAGACAACAATGTAACATGCATTTCACCCCTCTCGATGTAACACACGACCTTTCCCATGGTCCTAAGGTATTCCAGCCTAAAGCTCTGATACCATCTGTAACGTCCTGACCTCGAACAATAATAAAAACCCTAAGAATTATCAAAAACTAAAACTCAAGCTGAATCTTTATTTCTTAAAACATCTGTTTAAAATAATAAAGTATCTTTTCTTCAAGGAATTTCTAAAAAAGTTGAAAAATATTCTAACTGTTTTTAAAAATCTCGACAGAGTTTCTCCTATTTTTGGACTATCCCCAAATGGACAATGTGGGCAATGACCTGTAAACAAGCAAAAACAACAACCCAACAGCAATATAGGCCCATGCAAGGTATCAACAACAACAATCTAAGCCTATTCAAGGCATCTAATAACAACAATCTAAACCCATCCAAGGTATTTATCAACTATAATCTAAGCCCATCCAAGGCATAAATAAGTTATACTAACTTAGAAAAGATATAAAGAGAACTGAGGACTACCCCACGGTAGATCACATGTAAGCATAAAATGAAATTGGCCATATGGCCGAACAGTTATCCAGCAACAGAAATCGAACTGTAAAATGTAATTTACATTCATCCAAGATTAAAAGGACAAAGGAAACATGAACTATATAAAGTTCCAAAGCCTTTGCTTTCCCATCCTTGCTTATATCTCCATATGCTTTCCCGTTTAACCTGAAAAATATTAAGAAGACTGACTCCCAATAGCAGGATAATAAACAAAATAAATCATAATATGATATGCAAGGTTGATTATGCAACAGTGTAAATAAGAACATTTGAAGGAAAAGAATCATTTTCCAGTTACCAAAACCAAGTCTGCATAATCATTGTTTTAGCAAAGGAATCCCACCACTAAGTAAGGAAAATAGTTTGTTATTTCTAATCCAATGTTTTATTATAATGCAATAGCTATATATAAATTTCATATGAACAAGGTGAATCACATTAAACTTGTATTCGAAAACCCCTTGTTATCGCATACCTATTTTTGTTAAAGTCACTTGTGAACTCATGTTCACTATCTCTTTACCCAAACTCAACCAATGTTGCGACTTTACAGACCCGAAGGTTTGAGGAATCGGCCAACCCTATCACCAACCAAATCATCGACTTTGCAAACCTGAATGTTTGAGGGCTCGGCCAACCCAATCACAATCCAAATCATCGACTTTAAACCCAAAGATTTGAGCGCTCGGCTAACCTGATCGCAATCTAAACCATCGACTTTACAAACCCAAAGGTTTGAGGGCTCGTCCAACCCGATCGCAATCCAAATCATTGACTTTCCAAACCCGAAGGTTTGAGGACTCGGCCAACCACATCACAGTCTAATGCCACACTTTACAAACCCGCAGGTCTGAGGGGTAGGCCAACTATTAGGATAGTATACTTAAAAGCCATACTTTTATGTATTTTATTATCATTAATCGCTGATATATTAATGAGAAAACAGTTGAGAGGTATTGCATTTACCGTTTCATATTTATTATATGTATGATGTGTGAATGCATAGTCCATATATTCTATCCAGTATTTGACTCGATGCATGAAGCGCAGAAGATCAGTCAAAGGTTCTGACAAATATACAAGTAGGCTCACAATCGTAATGGACCCGGACAATCCATTGGTATGATTGTAGCACATCGTTATAGTAGTTGATCTTTGCTAGGTAGAATGGCTCGAATTCTGGTCTGGAAATTTGATGTTCGAGTTCGATGTGTTAGTACACTAGGAGTGTATTGAGCAGGATCATTAGGAATATCAATTCTATATTGACTATATGAATTGATCTACATCTTATATTATTATGTATTGCTCGTACGCTTAATCTAGACGTGATTTATTGAATCATGTTAAGATAATGTGCAGTGCGTTGAGTCACCAATGGCTGAGATTTCGATATTGAGATCAAAATGACCGGTGGGTTGGGTACTGTCGTTATTTGTTCGATAATTGATAATCAGCTAATGGAAACCACGTCCAATTTAGGTTGAGGAGTTCCCCCTCGTGTGCTTTGCTTATAAGTTTGATCATGCCAAATCTGTACAGTGGATCGTTTGATCCGGCATACTCAATAAGTTAAGCGATACGGTTGCGAGGAAAAGAGGATTATCAAACCGGATTGTGAGTAACCTAATTCGACTATCGGGAATCCATATCTTAAATGTGGGGAGACTACAGTGCAAATGATAATTGAAAACTCGAGATACAAATCGAGTTAGGGCCAGGAGTTCAGTCAGGGCCTTTAGTGGAATAAGTCCTGGTTCGTACGAGAATGGATCTAACTCGGGGGTTGAGTTCGGGATATCTGATTTTCTCGTACGGTTAGCCCGAGTCCTATACTTCCTCGTGATCCCTCACGTAGCCCATTTATATGCACGAGTTTTTGGATAACTTCAGTTATTTTTTAATTTAATTCGATCGTCAGATTTTTCGTCAGGACGATCGTGGTATTAAATTAAATAACCAGGGGTATAATTTGCAAAGTGGCATATTAGGAATTTAACCATAGGGTGGCCAGCCCTAATAGGTCAGAGAATAAGTTATTTTAGTTAAGTGTATGTTGATTATTATCTTTATGGTAATGAGATATACACTTAAGGCTATTTCAATATATATTGATATATATTAAAATAAATGAAATAATTTTTGGTCTCTCATTATTTAGCATGGTCGGCCCTAAGGGGTTAAATTAATATGGGTATGTTTTATTTTGTGCAAGATTAGGAAGGTTAAATATAGATACATATCCTAATGCACAAAATAAGAGATATACAAGATCAAGAGAATTAACCTATTCTCTTCTTCCTCATACCATTGTCGCCGCCCCCCTCTCCCATCCTTGTGATTTTTGTGCAAATTTTGGAGAGAATTCAAGTGTGCATGAAGCCTAAGGACTCTATTCGGATCGGTGCGCACACACCGGAATCGAGACATGCGCCGGGTCATACGTGAGAAGGTCACTGGGTGGTATCGCATCATAACGTGGAATACTAGAAACTTAACTACAAGTTTTGTAAATTATATTTCGATCCTAACTCGAAATAATCTATTTAGTCTTTTCATGAAAAACAAGACAAGACGTTTTTACGGTCACATCATCGTCGAACTAATTTTTTTTTTTAAACTTTTGCTGCGCCGACTCTAATAATATCTTAGCTTTTCTAGTACATCGGGTTTGGAGCATTACAACATGGTATCAAAGCTTTAGGTACGAATGCCTAAGGATCTATGGAGCTGGTTAGTCCATCCGAGAGGGTTGAATTGCATGTTGCATTCTTGTTTTGTTTTCTTGCTTGGTGCGTGTGAACTGCTTTACTTGCGCATGCTATGTGTTATATGGGCATAGGGGTAGGGGTTAAAGATGATTTGTCTTGCTTCAGTGTTTGTTAAACTTGTTTACAGTTTGAGTTAAGGAAGCGTTCGACCAACGTTCTTCTAGCAAGAAAACCAAACAGATTAACCGGATTGACTTATCATTCCTAGTGTTCTATCTCGGTATATGTTACTTGTTGTTGGTTTTGATAACCTCGTTGACAGGATTGGTATAATGTTGTATCTCCTTTTATCTTTCATACAGAGTTATGATGCCACGCTGTGGCAAAGGTCGGGGCAGGGGCCGCAGCCGAGGTCAGGGTAGGGCCCGCAGCCGAGGTTGGGTTGATGACCACTTGGGTTGGAGCAGGAGATGCACATATACAGCAGGACCCAGTCATGGAGGGTATTTCCGTTCGTCAGGAGCCAGTTGTAGAGGAGATTCACGTACAGCCAGACCCAGTAGTGGGCGGTGCTAAGGTTCCGAAGGAGCCGGTACGGGAGGTGGACATCTTGTAGTAAATACTCGTTACAATACAGGCTATGGTGGGAATGGCGAGGAGAGGAGATCCAGCCCCCAAGCCACGGGCTTCTGTGGCTATGAGAGAGTTCAGGAAGAAGGACCCTCCTACTTTTAGTGGGGATCCCGATCCGGAGGAGGCGACAGAGTGGCTGGAGTCGGTTGTAGCTATCTTCGACGCATTACATGTGGAGAGCGAGCTGAGAGTGGGGATAGCTTCTTTCCAGTTGCGTGGTAGCGCACGAGATTGGTGGAGGTTCGCCAAGACCACCATAGATGGCACGTGGGCGGCCTTTGAGGGAGTGTTCTAAGAGAAGTATGCTCCCACATCATCCAAGGATGCCTATCACGAGGAGTTCCTGAACCTAACCCATGAGGGGTTATCTTTCTTGGAGTACGAGGCACGGTTCGTTAATCTGTCGCGCTATGCACCGGAGATAGTATTGACAGAGAAACTTCGGATGAAGAGGTTTGAGAGGGGTTTATGGCCATCCATCAAGATTAGGATGGTGGCATCTGATATTCACACATATACGAAGGTGGTGGAGATGGCGATTCGAGTAGAGAACTCATTAGCCGAGGGATGAGGAGTTAGGGGGTCTAGACCACAGCAGAGGGGCCAGAGTACACTATCAGACAGGCGTTCATAGAAGAGGCAAAGGTTTGGGGGTCGGCCACCCCATGGCACGGGTACATCAGCATCGGCTTCTCCGGGACATGCAGCTCCCCAGGGGAAGACATGCCACCTTTGTCAGCCGGTCGGGCACTTCCAACGAGATTGTCCATAGAGGAGTACGAAACAGGACCAGATTCAGGGCACAGGCCAGGGCCAGACCCAGGGGAGGACCCCACCTACGTGTTACACATGTGGATAGGATGGCCACATTATCAGAGACTGTCCGCAGAAAGCGACCGCACATGGATCATTAGCTGCACCATCGAGGTTTTCTCCACAGTTTCAGCAGCAACCTGCGGTAGCACAGCCTGCACGTTTAGCATCAGCGCAGTCAACTAGGCCTTAGGGATCGAGAGGTAGGGGCACCCAGTAGCGGCAGACTCAGGGAACGTCTTTGCTTTACTAGATCCCAGTTCACCAGCACCAGCATCGGGAGTAGCTGAGACTCCCCCGAGTACATCTGTGATGAGAGGTACACTCCTTGTATATCATTCTTTGGCTAAGGTCCTTATCGACACCGGGGCATCACATTCTTTTATTGCGCTTTCTTTTGCTATGGTATTGGGTTTAGAGATGAAGACCTTGGGTAGTATCTTACGTGTTGAGACGTCGCTTGGTGACTTGACGACTTTGCGACGGATCTGTAAGGGATGTTATCTACAGATCTTTGATAATACTCTGTTGTTCGATCTTATCGTTCTTGATATATATGCCTTTGACATCATCTTAGGGATGGATTGGCTCGTTGCTTACTGAGCTCATATTGATTGCGACCGGCGAAGGTTGTCTTTCTTCTCTCCCGAGGGAGTTTATCTTTCTTTGACCGGTGACCAGGACGATGGTTTAGTACCTTCACCTCTTCTTGCGTTAGACGGTAGTGACCTCCGTGTCCTTCTTTTTGCCTAACTTATTGATGATGATTATTCTACTCCTATGGAATACCCTCTTGTTGTTAAGGAGTTCCTTGATGTCTTCCCTTAGGACTTGTTCGAGTTTCCACCTCGGTGGGAGGTAGAGTTCGCTATAGATCTTATTCCGAGGACATCCCCCATATCTACGCCTTCATATCATTTTGCTCCCGCAAAGTTTTTGGAGCTAAAGGTTCAGCTTCAGGAGCTTCAGGAGAAGGGTTTTATACACCCTAGTGTTTCGCTGTGGGGAGCGCCAGCCTTTTTTGTGAAGAAGAAGGACGGGTCCTTACGTTTGTGCATTGATTATAGTAAACTTAATCAAGCAACGGTTAAGAATAAGTATCCTATGCCATGGATTGATGATCTCTTTGATCAGTTTAGAGGAGCTAGGTGTTTCTTAAAGATGGCTTTCCACACGCGTTACGGTCATTTCGAGTTCTTAATTATGCCCTTTGGCTTGACGAATGCATCGGCAACGTTCATGGATCTCATGAACCGCATCTATCACCAGTACCTTGATCAGTTCGTTGTCCTATTCGTGGACGACATCTTGATTTATTCTGAGGAGGAGGAGGAGCATGAGGATCATCTGAGGATCTCTTTACAGTTCTTACAGGAGCACCGGTTGTACGCCAAATTCGACAAGTGCGAGTTTTGGCTTCAGGAGGTGAGATTTCTTGGTCATGTAGTTTCGGTTGGAGGAGTGGCAGTGGATCCCTCCAAGATTGAGGTCGTGATGGGGTGGGAACGATCGAGAAACGTGTTCAAGATCCAGAGTTTCCTAGGACTTGCAGGTTACTACTGGTGGTTTGTTGAGGACCTCTCTCATCTAACAGTGCCTATGACTTGTCCTACCTAAAAGGGTATACCTTTTATCTATAGCGATGAGTGCGAATCCAGCTTCTAGCTGCTGAAGACGCGGTTGACTAGCGCTCCTGTCTTAATTGTCTCAGAGCGGGGACTTGGTTATTTCGCCTTTTGTGATGTTTCTTTCGAGGGTTTGGGTTGTGTGTTGATGCAACTCGGCAGGGTTGTGGCTTATGGTTCTCGTCAGCTGAAGATGCATGAGAGGAACTACCCGACTCATGATTTGGAATTGGCGATAGTGGTTTTTGCGTTGAAGCTATGGAGGCACTATCTATATGGTGAGCACTTCGAGGTCTTTTCGGATCACAAGAGCTTACGTTACCTTTTCTCACAGAAGGATCCCAACCTTCGGCAGTGGCGTTGGATGGAGTTCCTTAGTGACAATGACTTTGATTTACATTATCATCCGGGGAAGGCCAATGCGGTGGCCGACGCCCTCAATCGGAACTCATTTTCTATGCTTACGAGTATTACGGTTAGAGAGTGGGGCATGATGGAGGAGCTCGGCGCCTTTGACCATCAGCTTAACGGATATGACGTAGGGGCTACGTTATTTCCAATCGTCTTACAGCTGACTCTTCTTAGTCGTGTTATAGACGCGTAGCAGCCTGACATGGAGAGCCACGACCGAGATCGGATTTTATCGGGCAGTGAGTTAGGTGGATTGACTGTTCACTCCGACCAGAGCGTAAGGTTAGGAGGCATAATCTTTGTACCGGAGTCATGTCGAGCCGACGTGCTTCATGAGTTCCATCACTCTAGGCATGCGGTGCATCCGGGCAGCACCAAGATGTACCACGACTTGCGTAGGCATTGTTGGGATAGTATACTTAAAAGCCATGCTTTTATGTATTTTATTATCTTGGATCCCTGATTTATTAATGAATAACATTTGA
>JAULLD010173296.1:0-11917 GCA_035668095.1 Sarracenia minor
AAGATAAAAATGACAAGAATGTTGATTCAACAATCTTTAGAGGCATGATTTGTAGTCTGTTATACTTGACAACAAGTAGACATGATATTATGTTTAGTGTATGTATGTGTGCTCGCTTCTAAGCTTGTCCTAAGGAATCACACTTAATTGTTGTCAAACGTATCCTAAGATACTTAAAAAGCACAATTGAGTTAGAACTATGGTATCTGTTAGTATATTGGCTATTCTCGAGTTGAGTAAAACAAAACCATTATGTTTGTACCTTTTATTTTGGGTTTAGGATTTTCGGGTGTTTGAGTCTAGGTCCTTCGTCCTGCTCATATTCAGCAAGCCTGCTTTGATCCTTACAGGTATATGGCACTCACATACACACACCCATGTGCATTCTATTCACACATTATATAGGGTAGTTTATGTTTTATGTTTCCTTAAAGAATTTATGACTCACTATGAATTCTATGCACTAGCGTGCGAAGGAGCTCGAACTCCTCGCAGCGCCTTCGAGCGTTCATAGAACGTTCGAGCGGCATACACGTATTTATGCCTTTCTCGATAAGCCGAGATGTAACGACCTAAAACCCGGGACGCTAAAGGACTACAAACACCGCGAAGCACCGGATCTAACCCCCTTTTATGATAAAAACATTTATCAAAAACCGAAACTCAAGCCGAATCTTTCTTTTTCAAACCTTTATTTAAAACGACAAAATGGATTTCTTTAAATAAACTAAAAAGGTTCAAAAATATACTAACTCTTTTTGAAAAATTTTGGCAGAGTTTTTCCTGTTTTTGGACTAACCCGAAATGGGCAAAACCTGTAAAAAAGCAAAGGCAACAAACTAAGCCCATCTAAGGCATCTACAACAATAACGCAAGTCCATCCAGGGTAATATCTCACATGCATGCAACAGAATAATAAATGACCTTATGGCCATACAATTATCCATCTACATAAACTAAACTACAAACAGATATACATTCATCAAAAATATAACCATCCAATGGAAATATAAAACTGAATGTGATCGGGCATGAACTAAAGCGTCCATCTTGCTTCAACTGCATCCGTCATCAACATGCTATACATCTCAAAGCTTACCTGTTGTTGTCAAAGACAACGTGAGCCACAGGCTCGTAGGAAACAAACTATGCAAGAACTGAACGTGCTTTACGAGGATGACATGCGATATACAAATAAAATTTATCTGAAATCAATAAGATACACTTTACCTTTCAACTGGACAGACTATCGCATTGACATTGTAACTGGAAACAGTTTACATCATAAACTTAAACAGTTATATCACAAGCGTATAAAATAACCTCAAGTCTAAGTAGCTCATACACAAAGCTAAACAATCCCAATGATAAACTCAAACAGGATATCAAATCAGCAATGTGATATAACAACACATAAGGGTGAGTAACTCTCGAACCCAACATCATAAACTACATTAGGCTAGCAGTTCACATTCCACAAACCGTTATTCCAATAATAACGTAAGACTAAGAGGCAAAGGTGCCCCTCATCTAACGATATAATATTATGGAATGAATACTGAAAGGATAAAAATACTCATTTCTCAGTTCTAAAACCAGTTAGCGAGAACAAGACATATTTTACGAGAATGACATGTGACAACAAACACAGACAGCGGTAACTGCCACCCAAGAAAACAAGCGCAGCAGTAATAACTGTCTTCCAAATTATGATATCACGTGACCATGGTTTAAGAAATATCTAGAATCAACATATCTACACCCCGTAATGATTATAAGTTACGTCCCATACCATAACTTATAATCATTATAGGATTCAATACCAACATTAGTTAAGATAACTTAACTTACACGTACCACAAAGCTAAATGATATAGTTTACAATATTAGTGGCATGATGAAAGTGCAGAGGAGTAACATGACACAGGTGTCACCCAAACCTATCATCTCACCTAGCTACCCCATAGCACCTACTCTAACATCTCCAACCCTCAACTCCCGGCCACGACCAGGGCCAAAGTGAACACTCACCTGATACCAATCTGACGTCAATACCAGTCTGTCCATGCCTCGTCTGATGCCGACTTGAAGTCAACACCAACCCATCATAGGCACTCACCTGATACCGACCCGGCATCGACACCCGTCTATTGTGAACAATCCATCAAACTGATGGTAGATGAAATCCCCATGGTCACCTCTCAAAGGTACTGAGATCAATCATCGCTCCACACCAAACCCACAACAATAATACCCCTCCTGTGAGTATCTACCACAAAACAAAACTACAATGTGTAATGTAATGTGGAACATCAATCAGCAGTGTACAACAGGATTGCAATATAAAATGTGTTACATCACATTAACAAAATCATGATGCTAAGGTATGTGGAAAACATAAGTGCTCTAACAGGCACAAGCACGTAACCCAAAATCATGATGCTAAGGTAACTACCAATGATACATCGTATCCCATGATATTACAATAGCATCAATAAAGGATATACAGAAATCGCTAATGTATAACTAAACAGTAAACACAACAATAGTAACAACATGAATAAAGGCCTAGTCCACACTGTCCTATATTCAAACAACATGTAGCATCATACTCCTAACATAAACATGAAGTAGGGGAAATTTAATCCAAAACCAATTTTAACAAATTTATCGACTACATATCTCAATCAATATATCGATTCAACTACATACATATATTGTAAGCTCAACAGTGATACCGCCATCCAAGCAAACAAGCACAACAACGGAACTGCCGTTTGAACATATACATGTATGAGATTGAAGGGAATCCTAACGAAATATATATAACGAACAACTACACCACGATATCGAGTCGTATACACATATTATTCCCTATAAGCATAAAAGAATAAACTATAGTCGTAGGTTCTATCAAAACTTCAAACACATCAGCATGTTACAACATCATCCTAAACATAGGAACTACTGTATCTCAAGGGTCACAATCCTAGACCCGTCAGAACCGGGTTATTGTCAAGACAAGCATAACCCATAACTTAAGCAATAAACATGCTAACATTTATCTGAAAAGATAGGTATCACATAAACCTATTTTCGACCAAAGAAAACTACATGGGTTCCAAGACTATCGGGTCCCCAGGCCCGCACTAAACACGTAAAGCCATAAAGCATACTTTACAGGTTTAAAGCACAATTAACCAAATTAACCATACATACAACAAGTAAAGTCATAGAGTAGGTCGTTTCCTACCTCATAACCGAGACGATATCGAAAATCAAGTTCGATCCATAGCCGCTCCAAGCCAGTTCCAAAAATAGTCTCGAACTGCCAAAAATCAAGTTACCAACTTGCGGATCAATTAAGGAGGAGTAATGCCGCCTAGTCCAAAAATTACCAAATCTTAGCCACAGGCTATACTCTACATCAATAACCCAAAATTGAAGTAAATTTTACAAGATTAACCTCCAAAGGCCGAAACCCCAAATCAGCCCAAAATCCGACCCAAAAATCTTAGTTTCTCCAAAACTGAAATCGATTACACTACAATGATCCTAGAAAGCCTAGGAACTTAGATCTAGGTTCAATTTCATCATTCGATATCTAAAAGCAAGCTAAAAATCTAAATATCTGAAAATAACCAACTCGCGGGTTCGGCGAACCCTAGGTTTCGATCGATCACAAAACCTCAACCAAAACATCAACAAAATTACTAGAAATGTTCTTAAGGGCTAGAAGATTACCTTAGACGAGGAAATCCAAAGAAATCAAGCCGAATCGCGCCCGAAAACAAGCCCCGAAGCTCGAAATTGCCGTACGATTTTTGCCCCTATCGCACCGTTGTTTCCCCTCATTCTCCCCTTTTTCCATCGTCGCCGATGGCGCCGAGCCTCGCCGGAGGTGGCAGGTCGGTGGCCAACCTTCCCCTCTCTTCTTCTTCCCCGTTTTCTCCTCCTCCCCTATTCATGTTCTTCTCTCCGCGAGCTCTCTGTGCGCGGCGAGATTTGTTTGTTTTTATTTTTTTGTTTTAAGTTTTATATAAAAAATTATATTATTAAAACATATATATACACCTATATATATATATCCAAATATATATATATATATACATGTGAATATATCATAAAAGAGAAGATATATAAAATACAAGAGAGTAAAAAAATACACGTTTTGTGCCAAACCCTAGACCTAGCCGCCGGCCTCTCCTCTCTCCCCCTTGCATGTTTTTCGAATCTATGAGGATTGGTGTGTGACGAGAAACCAATAACGAAAAGAAGCCTGGACTGGAGACGGTGCCCACACGCCGTGGTCGTTGTAACGCATCTGGGATATACGTGAGAAGATCGTGGGGGGGTCTCGCCTCAACTTGTGGATTTTAGAAATTCTCCGACAAATTTCAATCGGTATGATTCTATCCCGTTCCATGTATGTCTTACTTATTCATGAAAAACGCGAAGATTATGATTTTTACGATCCCGTAATTGATCCTAAAATTATTTTTAAAAAATTCTGCAGCGTCGACTCCAATAGAGGTAACCTACTTTTCTTGCCTCTTTGTATCTGGCTATCACAAACACACAAAATTATTTGGTGCTCCAGCAAAATTGCCCCGAACGTATTTATGCTACACATTTGTATAAACTCGATCCCATACAAATGTGTGGTTCAAATCATTTTGGGAGCAGTATCCCGGGGGACACAATAATTGCTCCACAAACACCGAATCACCACCTAACTGATAGCATAATATTAAGACCATATTGATAATTTCATTTTGTTTTTGCATTTAGCTCAAAACGTATAGAAAAAAATTATATATTATCAACGATAACTATATATAGTCATTATCAATTATGTAGAATGACAATACTGTCTAATTTGAGTAAAAAATTAATTTTATAATTATCAAATTTACCAAATTTAAAAACAAAAACTCAAAAACTAATTTACCAAATAATTTAATTTTTTTCTAATGAAATTGTTGGAATTGAGTGGAAGCTAAAGAATTTAACATGTGGAAAATTCAAAGGGGTGAGACTTTTCCTCTCACCACTTGAGTCTTTCCATGTCTCCACCTTCCACACTTATTTCCCATGATGGTGAATGAGAGTTATGTAGGAGGTTTTTGAGACTCTTGGCTTGCATGAGGCTTATGGGTTGCCTAGGTTGTAGGCCTATATATAGAGCATCCTTGGAAGGCTAGAACATACAACCAAGGCATCTACATCACATACATCCAAGTTCGGTTCCACCTTTCCGAGTTCTTGTTTTTCCATTTGAGAGAGATCAAGTAACATTTTACGTTCGCCGTTCAGTTCAAAGGGGTTCTCCTTCAGCCGAATATATTCCATTGTATCCTGGGAGATAGACGCCGGCGCAACCTCGCAGCACCACCGGAGGCGGTGAATCTGTTTTAAGGAAACCGTATGAAATACGGGCCTCGGAATCCTTCTATCCTTTTTATTTGATTAATTCCAGTTTGTAATTTCTATTGATGTATTTTTCCTTTCCTTGTATATTATAATTGTTTGGATTGAATAAAAGAAATTTCGAGAATTTGTTCAATTTTTTCCAACAGAACTATCTCCTCTTTCATTTGATAGAATGGTCTCTTTGAATCTTGTCACCATTTGTTTGGATTTAAAATAAAAAATATTTATTAAGATTGTATATTAAAAATTATATTTTTGGTTTTAGTATTTTAATTTTATTTCTTAATAAAATTAGTTTTTCCATTTTATGAGAACCATAATGAGCAATGTAAGAAACTGAAAAGAAGGTTCAAGAAACGTCGACGAGGTCCTCTCTATGTAGGGGTTTTCCTTTTGCCCTTGTGCAAGACCTTTCTCCCCCATGGGAGCTTGAGAAGGTGACAGAAGTATTGGTGAGGGCTTGCGCGAAGTGCTGGAGCAGGTGATATGGAAGAAACAATCGAAGATTTTAGCAAAAGACTCGTCCTTACTGCTACGGAGGAGGAAGAGGTTATTGTTGATGATGAGATTACTCGGATCAATGAAAAAAGGGGGGAGTTGTGCTTGGTGGGGAAACTTATAACCCGAAAATCGGTTAACTTCGAGGCCTTGAAATCGACTTTGCAATCAATGTGGAAGACGACCAGAGGTTTCAAGTGTAGGTCCATAAAGGAAAATACGTTCCTTTTTCAATTTGGTCATCCCAATGATAAGCAAAGGGTGATCAAGAACGGGCCATGGTCCTTTGATAATCACCTACTGGCACTCGAGGATTTTGATGGCAGACGGAGAGCTACAGACTACGAGCCTCTCTATGCCTCCTTTTGGATTAGAGTTCATAACCTCCCTTTGGTCTGTATGAATAAAGATGTCGGGTTACTAATTGGGAACAGGACTGGTACCACGGAGGACATAGACTACGGAGAGGAGGGATTAGCATGGGGGTCAAGCTTGAGAATTAAGGTCCGGATTGATATCGCTAAACCTCTGAGAAGAGGGATGCGTCTTTCAATTGGTAATGCCGCGCCAACGTGGGTAAGCTTCAAATATGAGAGGCTTCCTCTGTTTTGCTACAGGTGTGGAATTATTGGGCATAATGAAAAAGATTGTGGGATGTCATATGGAGATGGTGGTCGGGTTTTTGACGGCGAAGCCCAATATGGTCCATGGTTACGGGCGGCCACGGTGCTGAAATATCAGAAGGGGAGACAAGCGACTGGTAGTCTGAGTACGGAGATAGCCGGAATGAGAGTTCCGGAGGGGGATACCGTCCTGGGAGATACGCTCCTGGCCAAGAACAAGCCGGCGCAGGCTACAGACGCATCGTCGGAATCGGAATCATGGGTGAACTTAGAAAGATTGGCCCATACCGAGGAAATTACGGAATTTGTTTCAACCAATTCTGGGAAAGTCCAAGGAGAGTGTATTGTGGATGAAAATGAGGCGATCAAATCTCCGGATATCGCGCAAGCAGACGCCTCCAAAAGGAAAGGGTTTCAAAATTTGGCACTGAATGAGGGGATAACGGATGATTTGCATCTTGGTATAGCTCAAAGCCAACCATGTATTTTGGGGGCGTCTGGATTGGGCTTATTAAAAGAGAGGCCCACTATGGGGAAGGGACTGGTGTTGACTGAGCCAACCGGGTATGACCCAATTTTAGGCCCAACCTGTACAAACCCATCCGAGATTCACCCAATACGAGATGGAGATCCGGTCCAAAAGCTTCGTGGTGTCCCTCTCTCCCCTAGGGCACGAAGTTGGAAGCGGAGGGCCAGAGGTCCAAAGGGGAAACTTCACTCCTCACCCGGGTCCGACGATGGCAGGAAACGAAAGTCAGAGGGTGATGGATGCACTTCGGTGGAAGAAGATGACGAAAAGAGGGTCGATCCATAAGCGAAGAGGGCTCGACTGGTTTTCTCCCAATCAGGTACGCAAGACATGTGTTTCACGGCGGAGGCTGACTCTCAGCCCCGCCGACTATTATGAATATCGTAAGCTGGAATTGTCGAGGGCTTGGGAACCCTCGGACAATTCGTAATCTCCAATCGTTGGTGAGGAGAGAAGATCCCAAATTGATTTTCCTTATTGAAACTAAGCTCCAATGTAATCGATTTGAGAGTGTCCGCGTCAGATTGGGCATGGAGGGGGCCTTCTGGGTGCCGAGGGAAGGACTGGCTGGTGGTTTGGGGGTGCTCTGGAAAGATGTGGATGTGAGTATAAGCAATTTTCAAAGGGGCACATTGACTGTATGGTTTCGGATCGGAGGGGTGGCTCTAACTGGCGTCTTACCGGCTTGTACGACAATCCGCAAGCCTCTAAAAGGAGAGATTCGTGGGAATTGCTTAGGCGGCTGGCAGACCTGTCAAACGCCCCTTGGATTTGTGTGGGTGATTTTAATGAGATTTTGTGCAGTTATGAGTATTGTGGAAAGGCAGAGAAGCAATCCTGGCAAATGGATGCGTTTAGAGGTGCAGTAGACGATTGCAATCTTATGGAATTGGGGCCTATTGGAGAGGTTTTTACTTGGAGCAATCACAGAAAAGGGCCGGATTTGATTAAAGAGAAACTGGATAGAGCTTTGGTAAATGAAAATTGGCTCAAACAATTCCCAAATTTCAAGGTGAAAGTTTCAGCAAAACTCAACTCAGATCACCTACCGTTGGTTATTTGTAAGTCTGATAATCAGGAACTGGCTGGAAATGATCGAAAGGGTAGGAAGATGTACAGGTTCGAACATATGTGGACTAGAAGCGATGATTGCCGGAGAATTATCCAAGAACACTGGGAGAAGGGGGTTGCGGCCACAGGGTTAGAAGGGATAAGGGAGAAGTGCAAAAACGTGGGCAGGGCGTTATCTTTCTGGAATTGGGAGACTTTCGGCCATATACAGAGGAGAATAAAGATACTTAGGGAGAAATTGGCTTGTATCCAAGCTTTTACTTCTTCAGCCGATTGCCAAGATGTGGAGGATAGACTGAACCGGGAGTTGGATGAGCTACTGGAGAGGGAAGAACTACTATGGCGCCAAAGATCCAAGACGGAATGGATGATTTTGGGAGACCGGAATACTAAATTTTTTCATGCGTACGCAACTCAAAGACGGAAGACAAACACGATTCTAGGCTTGGAGGATGGGGAGGGCAACTGGGTCAAGAAGCACCATCAAATTGAAGAACTAGCGGTGAGCTATTTTAAGAAGATTTTCCAATCAAGTCAGCCGTATATTCATAACTGGTGGGGGTCGGTGATTCATGGCAAGGTGAGTCCGAGAATGAATGAATGGCTAGATAGGAAATTTGAAGAGAAGGAAGTCCTTTTTGCATTAAGGAATATGAGCCCGACGAAGTCTCCCGGCCCCGATGGAAAACCTGCTATCTTCTTTAAGAAATATTGGCCAACAGTTGGTAAAGAGGTGATGGATTGTGTGTTGGGGGTGCTCAATGAAGGTAAGTCTATGGATGCGGTGAATGACACACTTATTGCTTTAATCCCAAAGACCAAGGAGCCAAAGAAGACTGTGGATTTCAGACCCATCTCCCTCTGCAACGTGGTTTACAAGTTGATCTCAAAGACTCTAGCTAACAGAATGAAAGAGGTCCTACCTTCTGTTATTTCCGAATCACAAAGTGCTTTTGTGACTGGAAGGCTTATTACTGATAACGTCTTGCTAGCCTATGAAATGATGCATCACTTAAAGAATAGGAGGTACGGGAAGAAGGCGCTTATGGCGGTGAAACTAGATATGAGCAAAGCATATGACCGGGTCGAATGGGACTTTCTTGAAACAATGATGAAGCTCCTTGGGTTTAGTTCGAATTGGGTCATGCTTGTGATGAAATGTGTAAGGACCGTGCGGTATAGGGTCCTTATTAATGGGATTCCGTCGGAGACTTTTGTGCCGTCAAGGGGTTTGCGGCAAGGTGACCCAATATCCCCGTACCTTTTCTTAATTTGTGCGGAAGGGTTGTCTTCTCTTCTTAAGAGGGAGGAGGAAAATGGGAATCTTAATGGGATTAGGCTAACTAGAGCTTGTCCAAGTATCTCCCATCTGTTCTTCGCAGACGATAGTATGCTCTTTTGCAAGGCTACCAGGGAGGAAGCATCTACAATTATGGAAGTGTTAAAGGAGTATGAGTTAGCATCTGGGCAAGTGATAAATCTGGAAAAGTCTTCGGTTACCTTTAGCAGGAACACAACAAATGATGCTAAAAACGATATTAAAGAGGTACTGAAAATGGCGGTTTCAGATGAGATTGGTAAGTATCTTGGCTTGCCATCTCTGGTGGGAAGATCAAAGAAGGCGGTCTTTGCAAACATTAAGGAGCGAGTGTGGAAAGCAACCCGAGGGTGGAAAGAAAAAATGCTCTCGCAAGCTGGGCGGGAGATTCTAATTAAAGCTGTGACGCAAGCAATCCCAAATTATGTAATGTCGGTCTTCAAAATCCCGGACACGCTTTGTGATGAAATGTCGGCTATTATGGCTAGATTTTGGTGGGGGGTCTGAACAGGGCCGGAAAATTCATTGGAAAAAGTGGGCAAGTATGTGCATTAGCAAAGAAGATGGTGGGATGGGCTTTAGGAACCTAAAGGCTTTCAACCTGGCACTGCTGGCCAAGCAAGGGTGGCGCATCATCAACAACCCAGCATCCCTGGTTAGTAAAGTCCTCAAAGCGAAATACTTTCCGAAATGCACATTTTGGGAGGCTAAGGCGGGGAATTCACCATCCTTTACATGGAGAAGTATCTTGAGTGGAAGAGAAACGCTAAAGAAGGGCACCCGTTGGAGGGTTGGATGTGGGGAGAAGATTAATATATGGTCGGATAAGTGGATCCCGAAGCCGTTAAATTTTTCAGTTATCAGCCCTAAAGTAGGTGATGGTTCTGTGAGTAAGGTTGCGGATCTGATTGTTGCGGATGAGGGAAGGTGGGACCTACAAAAAATCCAACAGTTCCTTCCCCTGGATGTCGAACAAATTGGAGAAATTCCCCTAGCTACAAAGGAGACGGACGACGTGCAGGTTTGGCATTACTCAAAAGATGGGAGATACAACGTGAAATCTGGATATTATGTCGAATACTATGACCGTAGCCAAAGGATTGGAAGCTCTTGTGTGCCGAATCGTATAAATATCTGGAAAAGGATTTGGTCCTCGGATACGCCGAATAAAGTCAAATGTTTGGTTTGGAAGATTCTGTCCAACTGCATCCCTGTGAGGGAAAATCTCCTGCGGAGAGGGATATTGTCGGAACCGTGGTGCCCCATTTGCAAGAATAAGGTGGAGACCTTAGAACATTGTTTCAGAGATTGTACTTTTGCTTCGGAAATCTGGAAGGAGTCATCTGGTATCACTTCAGCCACAGGTGGATTCGGTTTGGTGGATATCGCTGGTTGGGCAGAGGGGGTTTCGGTGGCTGCACAGAACTCGGAATGGGAAATTTTTATGCATGTGTTGTGGTGCATTTGGGATAATAGGAATTCCGTGATTTTCAACGGAAAGTGCCGTAGTCCGAAGGAAGTTGCAGCAGGTGCACTGAATTTCTGGGCAGAATTAAAAAAGGCAGCGGAGAAGAAGGAGGATGTCATGAGGCCGATAGAAAAAGAGGAGGTCCCTGAACTGTGGAGATGGAAACCACCGGAGAGAGGGCTGTTCAAAATTAATTTTGATGGAGCTAAAAGTAAGGATGGGAAAACTGGGTTTGGGTTTGTGGTTCGTGATGAAAATGGACTGACTATTCTTTCTTGGGCTGAAAGACTACAGGGGATTGCATCTCCTGAGGTGGTGGAAGCCAAAGCGGCACTGCGAGCATTGGAAGAAGCTACCTCTATGGGCCTTCAAAATATACATCTGGAAGGGGACGCTCTTAGTATTATAAAGGCAATCAACAGCAAAGTCTTGGATTTATCCTACTACGGTGGCATTATTGAAGCTATTAAGCATAGAGGTAAAGCTCTTAACATATTTCGTTGCACCCATGTTAGACGGGAAGGGAATTCGCTTGCGCACTCCCTTGCCCAAAGGGCCCTTAGTTTTGAAGAAACGCATTTTAGAAAACAACTTCATCTGTGTAATAATCCTGATGTAAGTTTTTAGCTTCATGAATAATATTGCGTGTCTTGGTTATCAAAAAAAAAATATATATATATATATATGAATATATACGTATATATATATAAAATGTGAGTTTTATAATTTATTGGTTTTAATGAGTTTTTGGATTGATTAATAGGTTAAATCGAGTCCTAGGAGGTTCATTTGATTAATTTTGTCATCAAAATAAAGTTTAGAGGCTTAGATTTTGGTACTGAACGGTCGTCGGAGTCTCGCCGGAGATGTCGCCGCCGACAGTGGAGGCGTCGGGGAAGAAGAGGCCCGGGTTGCAGAGAAAAAAAAAAGAGAACAGAAAAAGAAAAGGAGAAAAAAAAAGAAAAAAAAATATAATA
>JAULLD010174387.1:0-11901 GCA_035668095.1 Sarracenia minor
TATCTTGTTAATTTAGTTTACGGTAGAAGTATTTAATTATTTAATCTTTTATAAATCCAAAATCCTTTTTATAAAATTAAAAATCCATTTTTCTTAAATATTTTGAAATTAAATAAAAACTGAGATATTTTGACAAGCTGCCTATTTTCCTAGTGGGATCGATCCAGACTCATCACTAACTACCTATTAGTGAAAATTTTGGTATAAACTGTCAGTGGGACGACACGTTGACCACCTACCCTTTGGCTCGGTCATAAATGTGTGCAATTCATATTCATCCAAGTCAACCCTTGATCGACTTGTCCCTTGATCCTTCTTTCCATCCTTGATGTCCGAGTGTGGATGATGGTGTGGGTGCTTTAAGGTGTCTCGATGAAACGACTGGTGTTGGGTTATGCCTGTTACATATTTGGATATATGTGCTTATCGTAACTGAAATGTAAGTTATGCTGTAATAAACATGTTATTGTTTAGATATAAATGTTCATAGATGTTAACTGTTATTTATCATTGTTACTGTAAGATTTACTAGTTAAGTAATCTTAATTGATAGTTCGTACAGATCCCATAATGCTTATATGTTGAAGTACGGGATTTGACTTATATACATTATGGGAAAGTAGAACTTGGGTATTGGATAGAAAACTTGATCTTAGGATCATTATTTTCTTAAAACATATCTCTCGGTGAGACATGGTTTGGGAAAACTGGGTTATGTAGAATTAAACATTAAAGACTTGAATTATTGTCTTCTTTACAGTAAATGTGTATTTTTTCTACCTGCATAGCTATCCTCTCATATCATCATGCTTTTTTAGTTATCATATTTCATATAAGCCAGTGGGCTTAAGTTGTTTCATAACAACTTATAGGTTTTAGCGGCTGGACGATGATCGCTGCTGGATATGTTCATGGTTCATCCCCTATGTTCTTGGATCGGGACTTTATGTTTATAGCATTCTTTATATTTCTTTTATGTCATTCAGGATGAATGTATATTATAGATCTTGTTATATTCTAGATCTGAATGTATGGCCTTAAGGTCGTTTATCATATATTGCTTGTTGGTGATGAATCTGTGTAGTTAATTTCCCTTAGTTGCATGTATAGGTATGGGTTTGGTTTTTTCATTTTACGTTGTATCCATTTAGCTTGCTAGCTTCCTTTTGTATATGTACGGTTGATAGCTCTTTACGGGCTGGTAATATTAATCTCATGTGGATGTTTACCACATACAAGATATGGCTTATAGTCCTTAAAACAAACATATCCACACAAAATTTTCTAAAAAACTTTAATGGTGGAGTTTGCTTTAAGTACTCGTTTTATACTAAAGTGGGTTTAATGTTGTACCTTTGTATCCCTCGGTATGTGATTAATACGATGCTTAAACCTAATATGGCAAGGTTTTTGTTCGCTCTTCAAAACTAATTCTTTTGCAAGTATGGAACGATAAAAAGAGCTTTGAGTCAGATGTTTCGGCCGTTAGAGATAGTATTCTAAAGTCTCCGGGTCGGGGGCATTACATGTTCGTATATCTCAAGCATAAAAACATGAAACACATCATGTACCGATGATAGTTGTGGCGGAAAAGCTAGATGGTATACCACGACACCAATCATCTCCTCAATCATGAAAGGCCCGATGAAGCGTGGCGATAGTTTGCCACTGTTACCGAACCTCATTATTCCTCTCCGCGAGGAGATGTAAATGAACACGTGATTTCCTACTTGAAACTCCAATGGTCTATTTCTTCGATCAACATACCTATTCTGGCGACTCTATGCTATCATCAACCGTTGTCGGATAGCTATTATCTTCTCTCTCTTCTCCCTCACAAGCTTAGGGCCCGTTAGGGTAGACTCCCCCACATCTGCCTAACACATCGGTGATCTACATAGTTTTTCATAAAGCACCTCAAACAGAGCCATCTGTATGCTAGACTGGAAGCTAATATTGTAAGAAAACTCTACTAGCGGTAGGTGATCTTCTCAAGACCTCCAGAAGTCTAATACACGCACCCTCAACATGTCCTCAAGTATCTATATCATACGTTCAGACTGTCCATCCGTCTGAGGGTGGAATGCAGTGCAAAATAAGAGGTTTGTCCCCAAAGCTGCCTGTAACCCTCGCCAAAAACGTGAAGCAAACCGCGGGTCACGATCTGATACTATAGATACTGGTACCCCATGCAAGTGAACAATCTCACTGACATATAGGTGACCCAGCTTGTCCATCAAGTCTTTCAAATGGAACGGTAAAAAGTGAGCTAACTTGGTCAACTAGTGCAATACTACTCATATCGTGTCATGCCCACGCGGTGATCTCTGCAGTCCAGTCACAAAATCAGTCATTATGTGTTCCCATTTCCATTCTAAAATAGGGAGTGGCTGGAGTAAGCCAACCAGTCTCTGATGTTTGGCTTTCACATGCTGACAGGTGAGACACAGTGATACAAATGTGGCAACATCTCTCTTCATCCCACTCCACCAGAACTATCGGTGGAGGTCGTGAAACATCTTGGTGCTACCCGGGTGCACCACCAGTCGGGAGTAGTGGAACTACCTAAAAATCTCATCACGACAAGATTCAGGTATAAAGATCCTTCCAGCGAATCTCACACTACCATTCTCATAAATAGTCCATACCGAAATACTGTCTCCCTACCTATCTGATCTCGATGTGTACCACACTCTGCATCCTCCTTTTGAGCCTCAATCACTTGTGTCACCAGTAAAGATTGTGAATATGTAGTGAATAGTGTGGCGTGGTCATCTAACCAACTCAACTACAAGTCATACTCACTTATGTCCTCCATCATTCTCCACTCCTATATTGCTACATGTGTAAGCGTTCCCAGTGACATCCAACTTAAGGTTTCAGCCACAACATTGGTCTTGTCGGGGTGATACTAAAGATCAAAGTCGTAGTCGTTGATGAACTCCATCCATCGCAATTGTCTCAAGATCAGATCCTTCTGAGAAAAGAGATACTTTAAGCTTTTATGATCCGAGAACACTTCGATCTTCTCCCCATACAAATAGTGCCTCCAAGTCTTCAAAACGAAGACAGTAGCAGTAAGCTCCAAATCATGGGTGGGGTAGTTTTTCTCATGAGTTTTCAGTTGTCGTGACCCGTAGGCCACCACCTTGTCCAACTGCATGAGCACACAACCAAGGCCTTCACGAGAAGAATCACAAGAAACTACATAACCTATTCCCCGCTCCGGTATGACTAAAATGGGCAAGCTGATCAATCTCCTCTTCATCTTCTGAAAAGTTATTTCACAGTAGTCATCCCAAATGAACTTGACACCCTTACATGTGAGGCATGTCATTGGTGCCGCCGGTCGAGAGAATTCCCTCACAAATCGATGATAATATCTAGTGAGTCCCAAAAAACATCGAACCTCAAACACAGATTTGGACCGTTCCCAAATTATCACTTATTCGATCTTTGTTGGATCCATAGCTACACCCTCACTTGACACCACGTGTCCCAAGAACTTGACTTTAGAGAGCTAAAACTCACACTTACTAAACTTGGCATATTGTTTGTGATCTCTTAATAGCTGTAGAAAGTTACGTAAGTGTTCCTCATGTTCTTCCTCTAGCGGGGAGTATATGAGAATTTCATCTACCAAAACCACTACAAGCTGGTGAAGGTATGGGCGGAAAATGTGGTTCATCAAATCCATGAAAGTGGTCGGCACATTGGTTAGGACAAAGGGCATGACTACGATCTCATAATGCCCGTAACTTGTGCGAAAGGTCGTCTTCGGGATGACTTTTTCCCTCACCCTCAGCTCATGCTACCCTAACCTCAGATCAATTTTGGAGAAGCACGTAGATCCCCTTAACTGATCAAATAAGTCACCGATACGTGGCATCGGGTGCTCATTCTTCACAGTTACCTAGTTAAGCTTGCGATAATCGATGCACAAACGAATTGACCCATCTTCTTCTTAATAAACAGAGCCAGAGCACCCCACGGTGACACACTCAGCCTAATGAAACCCGTATCCTGTAACTCATGGATCTAGACCTTCAACTCAACTAACTCAGTAGGTGCAAACTGAAAGGAAGGCATAGAGATAGGGTCAGTCCCTAGCATTAACTCTATCACAAACTCTACCTCTTGCCGTGGCGGGAACTCTGATAAATTTGATGGAAAAATGTCTGGAAAATCACACACTACTGAGAGAATATCAGGACGTAGAAAGTTGTTCCCATCAAGCGTGAGAGCTGTGAACTGGGAACTAAGGCACCCGTCACGAAAGGAAGGATAGGAGGGTGCAAAACCATCATCTCGATCTCCCACGAAATAAAGCGACTCTCCCTCCGGAGTATAAATGTTGACCCGATGACAATCATAATCAATATAAGCATGAAATGCCACAAACCAATCTATGCCGATGATGAGGTCGAAGATCCCCATCTCGAGGACAATAAAAACAAAAGATAGCCAATGATATGCTATCTCAATCTCACATGCTCTGCATATCTGACTAACCACGGCTGTCACTCTAGTTGACGTGTCTACATGCAATGGTCGGTCTAACTTTCCAACCTTCAAACCCAAGGATGATGCAAAAGATGATGATATGAAGGAGTGGGATGCTCCTGTGTCAATGATCACCTAAGCACAAGATCGATAAACCAAAAATATACCTCGGATCATTGACGGTCCGGTAGTAGAATCCACAACTATTGACATTACCAGTGCTGCTGGTGCTGTATGTGTAGAACTCAGTTCCACCAGCGTATAAACCCTCCCCAATTCCCCCTCACCGAAGATCTTCCCGATTGGGCAGAAGTAGCCCCTCCAATCCTCTTTGTATGAGTTGTAAACTGCTGCTGAGCTTGTGTTTTCCCCTATCAGCTCTGAGTGGGCTGACCCTGGCTTCGTGGTGCGCTCTGTGCACCTTGTGTCATTTGAACTTGAGGGCATTGTTGTTGAGTATGCCCCTGCTGCCCACACTAATAACAGACTATGGCCAGTCTCTCAGGGCACTCCCGCCTGATGTGTCTTGGTTGACCATGTGTAAAACAAATCCACTCATAGGGTCATTATTTTCCATGGGTGGAGCTGATGATGTTGGTGCTGAACGTGCTTTTTGAAAATTAGATCCCGTGGAGAAGGACTGACCCCCTCCAGGCTTCTTCTTCCAGGATTGTTGCCCAAAAGACTATGCTCCGCTGGATGACACCGGTGGTTGCCCATCTCTGTCCTTCTTGTCCTCTGCTAAGCTATACTCCATGATAATGGCGGTCTCAATGAGATTAGTATAGGTCTAAAACCTCAATGCTACCACCTTGTTCCTGATGGCAGGGCACATGCCCCTCTTGAAGTTTAGTCCTTAACTCTTATGTGGAGACCATCTCTAGAGCATATGTGGACAAACTCGCAAACTTAGCTTCTTATTAAATTGTTGTCGTGGACCCTTGAGTGAGGGCTAAGAACTCCTCTCGGTATCCATCATTAGAAGATCCAGGAAAAAATTTCTCTAGAAAGACCTCAGAAAATGCCTCCCATGTGTTAGCTATGGTGGTCTTGGTAAACTCTCACCACTCCTCCACAGCACCTCGCAGTTGAAAGGTGACTAACGTTACTTTCACGTCACTCTCCGTTATGCCCAGAGTACCAAAGATCTTGTTAGTTCTTCTTAGCTAAGTGGTGGCAACCTTTAGATCCGGCTCACCATTGAATACTGGGGGAACCATCCTTAGAAAATCTTTCATCGGTACTATCGCCATCCGTTCGGGGGCTGGAACTGGGATTGGTACTAGGGCTGGTGTTGGGGCTGGTGCCACGGTTGGTATGTTTCCTTTCACAACTACTGCTAAAATTCTGATAGCATTTAGCACTTTCTAGGAACTGCCTACTCAACCACAGGGACCTGTGCTGCTAGATTCTGTGCCTCGGGGATCTATAGTGTCATGTCCTGACTCGGGAACAACACTTCTAGGGTGACCTCAACTACGACCTATCTCTCACCTTGGTGCCATCAAACAACTAGAATGAAAAGATAAAATAAGATATAGGTCAGATACATGTCATCATTACAATCTCATCCCTCGAGATAAGCTAAGCACGGTCTCACAAGCAGCTAACCAACAATAGTGTGCTATCCTTAGCAACAACAACATAACACCACATCAACACATAGCGAGGAGAATTCTTGGAGTGACATCTCAATCCAAACTGCTCACCTGGATTTCCAAATAGAATGAACATTAGCTAGGCACCTTTTTAATTGGAACCCCAAACCAGTAGATGCAGACGCGGAAGCCAGAAATATCATCCTTGAAGTCCTACCTCCATGCCCATATAATCTTATAACATGCACACGAATACACATCGCATAACATCTAGACAATCATACTCATGTCATGAATTCAACATGCAAGGCACCCCTCACGGTGTGACACACCCCTTTTCCCACGGTTCCAAAATATTTTACCTAAAACTTTGATACCAAATTGTCACACCCCAACTTTCTACATTGTTCTCCTCACACGAGTTAGTCCCACTAGACTTAGGTTGGGACTTGCACTTGGTTAATTTAAAACATTTCATGTTTCCATATCTTACTTTCTTTCAAGACAATTTAGGTTAAGTTTAACAATCCGTCTTATAAAATTTTTAGAGTAAAAGCCCTTTATTTTATATCCCAAACTATGCCCAAAATGAACATTGAAAGAACTCATTTTTAACGAACAAAACATAAGAGACGGAACTAGTGGATATCGCTCGAGCGGTCTCTCATCCGCTCGAGAGGTCAGTGCGGACAAGAAATTCCTGCACTTTCCTACAACAGAATTTTTTGTTTTTAACACCATATCTTTAACATCAACAATAAGCCAACCGCCAACTATTTGAATGTTTTATAGTCCCATAGACATGAAAGAGTTTGAACCCCCGAAAATTCAATTCCATAGACAAGGAAAAAATAACAAAATTCTTATCAAGTGTACAACCAAAACATTACAAGTGTTTTAATTAGGAGATTCAAGTTCTGATACATAGCTTCCAAAATCTCTTTTAACAATGTTCTGCTAATACATTCCATGAATAGTAAACATTTTTCTACAAGAATTTTAAACAAGTAATATCATTATTGGAAGGAACTAACCATGGAAATTTATTCAACCCAAACAGTCCAATGAAGGTATAAATTCAATGTCTCACATTACCTAAGTCCTATTCTATTCATGCATCAAAATGTGTGTGGGGGCATGGCCTTACAACTTTATTAAATTTAATGAGAAGTATATAGAAGGCAATAATTAAGGTAGCATTACTACAATCCTTCTACTAAATGACTAACCAATGAATGAAAGGGAAAAATTGCATCCACTGAGTCCAACGTCGTCAGTGATGGGGAGTCCATCACATACCTCTACTCTACTACAATAGCCTTGCCGATGTTACCTGCATTATTGTTTTAAAACAACGCATAAGCTGAATCTTCTAGGAAAAATAGTAATCTAAGAATGCAAATGTGTTATACATGGGTGGTTATGCAGCAATTATAATAAATATGATTTATTTGCCAAAGGTAATATATTTTAAAAAATAATTTGCTACACATAACCTTTTGAGAAAATAGGATGTTTTCTTACTTACACCATACATTATACATCATATCTCCTATCTATAAACCACATCCACACAGTATCCATCAAACTTGACTCTAAAGGAGTCGTCCCTTCTTACGGATGGGTCGTTTGTTGGCGCACAAGGAGTCTCTCCTCTTATGGATGGGCCGTCCAATGATTCATAAGGAATCTACCCTCTTACGGATGGGTCATCTGATGACTCATGAGGAGCCTCCCCTCTTATGGATGGGTCGTCCAATATCAATCTCAATACATACACATGTAGAAGAGTATAAAATACATCATAAAATGCAAGGAATAACCAACCATTCGTTAAATAGGGGCAAGGCCTATAGCTACTCGTCGTTCGTTCACACGGAATACCAAACTCCTAACCCATGAACTAGCTATAGCCATGTCCAAAAACACTATACTGAGTTAAATTTTACGTTATTAATAACTATTATTTTTTTTAAAGCGAATTACCCATTTTCCCCAAATTTACGAAAGATTCAATTTTTCCAACCCTAACTCTTGAATTACAAATGTAAGTTATGCTCTTAATTCCTTGAATAATAATTCAGATTATTCAAGACCCAAAAGACTATTAGGATTGTATGCTTAAAATCCATGCTTTTATGTATTTTTATCATTCATCCCTAGCATATTAATGAGAAAACAATTAAGAGGTTTTGCATTTACTGTTTCATATTTATTGTATGTATGATGTATAATAGCATAGTCCGTATATTCTGTCCAGTATTTAACTCGGTGCATGAAGCGTGGAAGATCGGGTCAAAAGTTCTAACATAATATAAAGGTAGGCTCACAATCGCAATGCAATCGGACAATTCATTGGAAGGATTATAGCACATCGTTATAGTAGCTGGTCTTAGCTAGGTCGAACGGCTCGAATTCTGGTTTGGGAATTTGATGTTCGAGCTCGATGTGTTAATACACTTAGAGTGTATTGAGCGGGAACAATAGGATGATCAATTCTATACTGACTACATGAATTGATCCACATCATATATTATCATGTATTACACGAACCCTTAATCCTGACGTGACTGATCGAATCATGTTCAAGTAATGTATAGTACTTTGAGTCAAAATGGCTGAGATTTCAATATTGAGATCAATATGACCGGTGGGTTTGGTACTGTCGTTATTTGATCGATGGTTGATAATCATCTGATGGAAACCATGTCTGATTTAAGTTGAGGAGTTAACCCTCGTGTGCTTTGCTTATAAATTGGATTATGCCAAATCTGGCCAGTAGATTGATTGATTCGGCATACTCAATAAGTTAAGCGGCGCAGTTGCGAGGAAAAGAAGTTTATCGAACCGGGTTGTCATTAACCTAATTTGATTAATGGGAATCCATATCTTAAATGTGGGGAGATCTGAGTGCATTTGATAATTGAAAACTCGAGACATAATTCGAATTAGGGCCAGGAGTTCAGTCAGAGCCTTTAGTGGAGTAAGTTTTGATTCGCGTGAGAAATGATCTAACACGGGGATAAAGTTTGGGATATCCAAATTCTCTGTACAATTAGCCCGAGTCCTATACTTCTTTGTGATCCCTCACATAACCCATTATATACACGATTATTTTTCTTGTTGGTTTTGGGATTTATTTAATTTAATTCGATTGCCGATTTTGCCACCGGGACAATTTTGCAACTAAATTAAATGATCGGGGAAGGTTTTGAAATTTGGCACACCTAGGGAATATTTCTTAGTTTGGTCGGCCATATTGAGAGGGATAATGAGATATAATTATTATTATATATCTTGATTTCTAATTTTATTAAGGAGATAAGGTAGGAAGAATAATTATACGAGGAGATATATTTTATATATATCAAAAATTGATCTCTCTCAATTATTCCAACTCCATAGCCGGCCCTAGCTCTCTTCCTCTACAAAATTTTCTGGTTTTGAGAGAAAAATAGTGTGTGTAGAAACTAAGGTAAGAAACTACGAGGATCTGGATCGGTGAACACTTGTCAGGATCGTCGCGTGCCTCGGGATATACATGAGAAGATCTTTGGGTCGTCTCGGATCGTTGTTCGGCATCAAATAAACTTTTTCAAGTTTCTACAATGTATATTTAATCATATTGTATCAGAATATTTTATTGTTTTTCATGGTCACGACGTCTAGTTTTTGAACTTTTCCGCTCTGCAGCTTCGAAAAAAACAACCTAAATCTGTAGAAAATTTAGGTGTAAAATTAATCAAAATTCGTCATATATAGGGTTCTAACGTTCAACCATCCAAAAACGTCACAAAACATGAAATATACCAAGTAAATGCAAGAAGGTCCAAAGATTAACAATTTTCTAACCTCAAATCGTGCGCGGGGAGTCCCAAATCAAGTGTCCCAAGTTCTAATCCTCGACTAAACATCTAAAACGCAAAGGGTTTAGGAAAAATCGTAAGAATGCATCACATACATCATGATTCTTAAGAGAAAATGATAGAAACTTACCCGATGAAAGCCTAAAATGAGTTTGGAGAAGCCTTTCGTAGAACCCTAGCTTCACCTTCTATAGCTTCTACCGAAAAGAAACGAATAAATATGAAAAGAACCTAAATAGTCCCAAGTTCACGATATTTTTAAAAAATTGAATCTGCGTACACCGCTCGAGCGGTCTTGGGGTTGCTCAAGGGAACCCCAGGCTGTTTGGCCCGTTTGAAATTTTTAAAATCCAAGGGCCAAACTCAATCCGATATCCCTGAAACTAAACCCGATACCTCAGAAATATATTTCCAAGGTTCTAGAACAATCGTCACGCAATGATGACCCCGAATTAAGATCGAATATTAGTTTGTGTTAAAAATTTTAACTGTTTTTCGAAGAAGGAAAGTTTCAAGAAAAACCTATTTCACTAAAATGCGACATTAAAACGGTTCAAGCCCTTATAGTTTTGTTTAGAAAGTGAATATTAACTTTTATAAGACATTTCGTTTATGTTAAACCTTTTTTTAGCTAAACTTTTTTTTTTTTAAATATATCAAAAATTGATAATTTGGGTTAGAAAACATTCTTTTCAAAATCGATATAACTTTTTAATTAAAAAAAGACCATTTTGATATTTAAATTAATTATTTTGTTTGTTTTGTTTAGAAAGTGAATAGTAACTTTTAAAAGACAATTCGTTTAGGCTAAACATTTTATGAACTAAATGTTTTTAAAAAATAAGAAAAAGAATTGGTAATCCGGGTTAGAAAATATTTTTTAGAAATCGATACAAATTTTATAACTAAAAAAGATCGTTTTGATTTTTAAATTAATTATGTTGTTCATTTTGTACAGAAAGTGAATGGTAACTTTAAAAAGACATTTCGTTTAGGGTAAACGTTTTTGGAGATAGATTTTTTGGGAAAAAAAATATAAAAATTGATAATCTGGATTATAAACATTTTTTCCAAAATCGATATGACTTTTATTAACAAAAAAAGATCGTTTTGATTATTAAATGAATTATTTTGCTCGTTTTGTTTAGCAATTAATAGTAGCTTTTAAAAGAAATTTCGTTTGGACTATATTTTTGGGGGGGTTTTACAAAACAAATATAAAAATTGGTAATCCGGGTTAGAAAAAATTATTTTCAAATTCGATATAAATTTTATAACTTACAAATATTATTTTGATCATTAAATGAATTGTTTTATTCAATTTGTTTAGAAAATGAATAACAACTTTTAATATGTCTTTTATTAAGTTTTGTTTTTTTCAAAAAAATGTTAGAAGCTCAATTTTACATTATTTAAAAAAAAAGATTTTTACTAAATTCCTAATTTTTTTTAGATTTGTTTATTTTAAAACTTTTTAAACTTAAGAAATATATAAAAGTTGAACTAAAAGAATGTAATAATGACAAGTTGTTCGATTTTAATGTTTTTCAAAAAATGACAACATGTTCGAAGGATAATCGATGGTGTGTTATCTCAATCGCACATGCCCTACATATCTGACTGACCATTGCAGTCACTTCGGTCGATGTATCTACATGCAACGGTCGGTCTAACTCTACAATCTCCAACCCCAAAGATGATGCAAATGCTGATGCAATGAAGGAATGAGATACTCCTACATTAATGAGCACCTGAGCACATGATTGGTAAATCGAGAAGGTACCTCAAATGACAGATGGCCCGGTGGTAGAATTCACAACTACTGATATGGTAGGTGCCCCTGGTGCCACCTGTGTGGAACTCAGACCCACTAATGCATAAACTCTCCCCTGGTTACCCCTCGCTAGAGGTCTCCCCGACTTGGCTGAAGTAGC
>JAULLD010175486.1:7500-10000 GCA_035668095.1 Sarracenia minor
AATTCGTTTCTTGTACGACCCAAGAAAAATTTAATCGAATTTCTCCCATGGAATACTTTTCCAGATTAAACTATCTCCCCTTCTGACTCGGATTTTGTGTAACCTCAATTTCAATTACTAATTTGATTTGAATTTGAAAAATCTATTTCATTCAAATTTCACACTGAGTTTTTGATATAGGTGTCCCAGTCCTAATAATGAAGATAAAAGAAAGATAAAGATTCAACAAGGATCCCAGCCCTCTTAGCGAGGGAATGAATAATTTTTTTCTTTACTATTTTTCCTATTGATTTTATTTTAGGAGTTTCATCGAAAATCCGAAATTGATGGAATATTAGATCTTTTCTACCGAGATTCATCTTTATCACACTTCGTTATCTTCCAAGAAAATTAGATCATTAAAAAACGGAGTTTAGAACTTAACTTCGTTCTTTTTCCAGTTCACTTCTATTGTTTCTTTTTGTTTGTGACTAATGGAAGTGGAACGAAGGAAGGCGTAGGGTAGGTTATAGAAAAGAAAAAACGGAACAGAATGATAAATAAAAGAATTCTTGATTGGATCAGGAATCCCATTTTTGATTTGGTATGGATAAAAGATCTTTTTATGGTATATTATTCAATTCTCGACGATGAATTGATTTGATAGCTTAGATATTGTTATTCATGATATTGATCCGATTCAATATCATCTCTATGGGATTAAATCCCGAGTTATTGTGAAGTAAAAAAACGATGAAATTATGGAAGTAAATATTCTTGCATTTATTGCTACTGCACTGTTCATTCTAGTTCCTACTGCTTTTCTACTTATCATTTACGTAAAAACAGTCAGTCAAAATGATTAAATGATTAATTAATAATTTAATTTTCAATTTTTAATTTAAAATTGAAAATTAAAGGGTAGAAAGAAAGGTTCATATATTTCTTTCTACCCTACCATACTATCAGTCTTATTGTAGTATATAAAGTTGTAGAGTATATAAAACTATGTATAAAGTTATACTCTATACTAAAAGCTTATTATAGATCACTCTACAATATTATCTGCATATAGGGAAATATCAATTCCATATATGGAATGTACATAGCACCCAATTAATAATTAATTCTATTTCTTTGCTACATCTATTTGTTCCGATCAATCTGAAAAAATCGAAAAATCTAAGAATTAGAACCATAAGAGTAAGAGTTCTTTTTCGATTTTTGATTATTTCCAATATGAATCTTGGTCTCTATCGAAATAATCAATGAAGGAAAGTTTATTAAAAAAATAAAATGAAAATCAAGTAGTTTTTTAGTTTAGCATTCCGAAGAAGTAATTGATTGAGCCATTGACAGGAGTTCTATGGAAACTTCTTCGAATTTGGAAAAAGAGGAGTAAATCTTAACGATTTTTAACGCTTGAACCATGATATGAAATGAGTCGATAAAGCATAAATCAAATTCAAATCAAATCAAGGGGTCCAGTCGTCCTCATTGTCCATTTCTAATTCTGGTAAGAGCCCATTCGTTGAAATAGAAAATTTAGGAAGAATTAGGTTGGAATTAATTTCCTATCATCTGTATCCCCTTTCCTTTCGAAATACAAACATGGGAATCATTGAAATATCTCTTTGATTGAAAGAGTATTATTCATATACTACATTAATTCCACTAGAATCCAATGGAATTTCGAAAGGAAGATATTTTGATTTTAAATCGTTAAAAACGCTTTGCTTTGCAGAACGATCTAGAAAACAATTGATACGGTTTGATTCCTCAACTCAATTAGTAGTACCTTTAGAGTCCACTTCTTCCCCATACTACGAGTGAAAGAGAAAATGTAAAGACTACCATTAAAGCAGCCCAAGCGAGATTTACTATATCCATGTGAATTATGTTCCCTATGTTCTATGAATATGAAGGAATTATTCCATTATTGCTCACTAATAATAGGGGAATCAATGGCGCAGAGTCAAAAAGGGGTTCTGACCCAACACTATTGATAAACCAATCAATCCAATAAATCCATTTATAATAAATTCCTAGATGATTTCGAACCTGGAAAGATTAAACACAACAGGTAAAATAGGTAGTGATATCTCAAAGGAAGGTTACTAATAGAACATGTAGGAATATAATAATTAAGATCTATTGGTTTTTTTGGACTTACTAAGTAAAAAGCATAAAAAGATAGATCACTATCTATTCCATGCCTCTATTTCCCATTTGGTCTAATTCGTACCGTCTCCCAATTACCTCTGTTAAAGAGTTGGGAGGCAGTAAGCATATTCTATTCTTTTCTTGACTAGGGGTTTGCCGAAAATAAATTTTCACTTTTTCTATAACTATACTATAAAAAAGCCAATTATCCATCCAATCGAATATTGAATCAATGCCCGAGCACTCATAGACTCTCGTGAGGCCGTATATAAATTCCGACCCTTCTATCAATCACTATAACTATCATTTTTTCTTGCATAGCATATAGGCTAGGATTCAGGAATTCAAAATCCTTTAG
>JAULLD010175487.1:0-11897 GCA_035668095.1 Sarracenia minor
AAACCCTAGCCGCCCCTCCCTTGTCTCTCTCTCTCTCTGCCTTATGGCACACAACGATGACGTAACATTTTCTTCTAGTTTTCATAGTGATAGTGCTACCAATATTCCAACTATTGAAGAACTTCAAAAAGCTCTCGAAGATTCTTTAAAGATCATTAAAGAATTAAAATTGAAAAATATGTCCTACAAAATGGAAATCATTATTTTAAATTCCAAAATAAATGTTTTAGAAATAAAAAATACAGAACATAATTCAAAAGCCACAACCGAGCCTCAAAAAAATATTTTTCTAAAACAAATGATTGAGGACTTGACCAAGATTATAACCAAATTCACTCAAGGTGAAAAATATTTAGATATGCTTCATGGTGTCGAATGTACTTTCAATAAGGAAGGTTTAGGTTTCAATCCAAACGATGCCAAAACTGTTCATAAAAATATTGCTGATAAAAGCTCTCAATTGAAACCTAAAATACATGATTTTTGTCGAAAAACAGGACATATAATTCAATTTTATAATTCTAGAGTAAAGGGTAACAAACCAACTAAGAAGTTTGGGTTAGAAAGGGTGTTCCTCCACCCAAAGTCACAAAAAGACCACATAGAAGGTCAACACATTCTCAGCAATATACCAGAATATTGCCTCATAGACATTCACTTAATGTACACTGTTATAACAGTTCATATTTCATTTATATGCACCCTTTCATGCAAGGAATGAACCATCTAGCTAACCCCTATGGACCTAAGATGAGATAGGTACCAACATATCCTACACATGAAGATTTTGTAGGAGAATACCACAAATGATAGATGGCTTCTTGATAGCGGTTCCTCATGACACATGACGGGAAACCCAAGGTTCTTTACACAAGGTAAGGTAGTTGGTGTTGGCATAATATGTAACTCATCTTCCCTTTGCATTAAAGATGTTTTATTAGTTGATGGACTTAAGCATAGCATAATTAGTATAAGTCAATTATGTGATTATGGATTTGATATTTGTTTTGTTCAGATAAGTGTGTCGTGAAAAATAATGATGATATTCTATCTGTTGTTTACAGAAATAATAATGTCGATACCATTAGTTGAGATGACTGGCAGAATCAAAATATAAAATATTTTATAACTCATGATGAACTAAGTTGGTTATGGTATATAAGATTAGTACATGTAAGCATGGACTTGATTTCAAAACTTTCTAGAAATGATTTAGTTAAAGGTTTATCGAAAACTAACACTTCTAAGGATAAAATTTGTGATGCATGTCAACTTGGAAAAGAAAAGAAAACCTCTTTCAAAAGGAAAAAGGACATTTCAACTTCTAAGCTATTGCAACTACTTCACATGGATCTCTTTGGACCAAATAGAGTGGCAAGCCTAGGTGGTAAAGTGTGTGCATTTGTTATAGTTGATGATTTTACTCAGTTTACATGGGTGCTATTTCATGCTCACAAAAATGAGGCACACACATACTTTGCTAGATTATGCCATAAGCTTCAAAATGAGAAATGCTATACCGTAACTAGTATTGGAAGTAACCATGGTAGGGAATTTGAAAACGAAGACATAGAAAAAATTTGTGATGAACACTGAATTGTACACAACTTGTCCACACCTAGGACCCCTCAACAACGAAGTTGTAGAACGTAAAAATAGATATCTTCAAGAGATGACTAAGACCATGCTTAACGAACATAACCTACCTCAATATTTTTGGGCCAAATCCATAAGTACCTCATGTTATGTAATGAATCGTATGATCATTAGGAAATACTTGAATAAGACTCCTTATGAATTATGGATGGGGCGGAAGCCTAACATTGGTTATTTCAAAGTATTTGGATGTAAATGCTATGTACTTAATGATAAATCTAACTTAGGTAAATTTGAAGCTAAGACTGATGAAGCCATATTTCTTGGCTATTTCTTAACTAGTAAAGCATATCGGATATATAATAAAGGAACACTAGTTGTTGAAGAATCAATACATGTAGATTTTGACGAATCTAACCAATTCTCTAAGAAAGTGGATCGATCTAATGATCTTGACTTAATTGAGGAAGATGTAAACAAACTTGATCTTAATGGAAAGAAACCTATTGATAATCCTAAAGAAAACCAAGTGGATCTAAAGGATAGTGAAAATCTAAATAATGGATCAATCTCACTACCGCAAGCTTGGAAATTGGTTAACAATCTTCCTAACGATCAAATCATAGGTGATCCTAATACTGGAGTAACCACTAGATCTAAATTGCATAATGTATGTTCCCATATTGCATTTGTGTCACACATTGAACCATATAGCATAGATGAAGCACTTGGTGATGAAGCTTAGATTCTTACTATGTAAGTGGAGCTAAACCAATTTGAGAGAAACCATGTTTGGAATCTTGTGCTTATACCTAATGACCATATAATTATTGGTAAATAGGTTTTTAGAAATAAAAAGGATGAGCATGGTAACATCACTAGAAACAAGGCTAGACTTGTAGCCCAAGGATTCAACTAAGAAGAGGACATAAACTATTATGAGACTTTTGCACCAGTAGCTAGGTTAGAAGCCATTCGCATGCTACTTGCATTTGCATCATACAAATATTTCAAACATTTTCAAATGAAGGTAAAAAGTGCTTTTCTTAATGATTTTATAGAAGATAAGTTCAATATGTTTTTTGTAGAGAACTAGGCATAATAAATGCTTATAATGTATTGTTTTGAATGCTTGATATGTTTTTGTTAAACATGTGATAAGTGTCAACACCCTATGTGAAAAAGGGTCGACACCTTCTTAAATGAGTGCTTTAAGTCAACATTTGGTAGTGTTAGTGTCCATACCTTGTGGTTTTAGTGTCGACACCTTGTGATTTTGTGTCGACGCCTTTGTGTTGTGTCGACACCTTTAGGCCCTTGAGAAGAGAGAAAAGCCTCAGTAGTTTAGTGTCGACACCTCATGTAAAAAGTGTCGACACCTCCTGGCTGTCTCAACCCTTGTGTCGACACCTTGTGTGAAAAGTGTTGACACCTTTGTGCGACCTATAGCTTCTAGTGTCGACACCATATTATTAATTATCGAGCCTTGTTCACATTATATATATATAGGGGCCTCCTATTTAAAACCACTCCATATTCATGCTCTCTCTCTCTCTCTCTCTCTCTAAAACCTCCCATCTCCCTAAGGCGACTCATCTCCTCTCAAAACCTCTTCTCAAAACCCTAAACTTCCCTTTTAAATCATCAACATGCCACCAAAGATAGCTGGAAAGGGTTCCAAGAACCCAGTGGACCCTAGCCCTAAAGCTACGAAGAGAAAGAAGATGGGACACTCGACTGAGGAAAGTTCTCAAGCACAAGCAAGAACCACCCAAGAAACCATTGGCGACCCTGAGGATATTACCTTCAAAACCCTTGACTTCAAGCTTCTATATCTTAATTCATTCATCAATAGAAAAATAAGTCCAAGACGTAACATTGATTTTGATTTCTTTGACTCTACTAGGATGACTTTTCCGAACCACTTCTCAAGTCACAACAGGAAAAGATTCCTTCAAATTCAAGAACACCTCTATCCATCTCTCATAAAATCCTTCTACTCACACATTGTCATTTCACGCATTCCAATTGTCACCACTATCACTTGGATAAATGGTGTTGATATTGAACTTACACCTCATCTATTCAATGCAATTCTTGAAATTCTAGAAGGTGATGTTTGTTTGAACTATAATCAAAGACAAATTGAGTTTGAAGGATTCTCACTCACAGATTTTGTTAAAATAATTTTTAAAAATGAGAACATTGATACCTCCAAGCCTTAGGAAGCAAATACACTTAAATCCAAAATGAGAATCCTACATCATTTGGTGAATCACATCTTTGCACCGCAAATGGGCAAGTTTGGAGATGTTACCCACTTTCACATTTTCATCATGTGGTGTATTTTAAATAACAAGAACCTCAATTTGGGTTATCTGTATATTTCTCACATGTTACATGCCTACCACAAAACCAACACATCCCATCCACATGGGATGTTTCTGACCAAAATCTTTCGTTATTTCAAATTCAATATTGATAATGAAAAGTTTGTCCCTTTTACGAAGCATGATACATACAATTCTACAACCCTCAAACGGATGCAAATTGTTAAAACTGATGGAGTGTGGATCACTATTCGTAGAAGTACTTCTACTTCTACTATTTCTACCTCAGTTCCCACCACTTCTACTGTTGCACATATTGGTGCTCTACCCACTCCTCATGTTCCCTATACACCTTAAGACATTCTAAATCTTGATTATGTTGTTCAAACAGTTGTTGAGTCAGTTGTTGGAGCATCCTCCATTGTTCCTTCCACTCAGGCCATTCCTCCGCATACCTCTTCCGATCCACTACCTTGCTTTTATAGAGACACCCAACCTTTTCTTAGACCTATTTTTGATCCATCCTCAGCTACCACTTGTTCTGATCAAAGCATGCTTCTAACCATCCTATCTACTATCAAATCTATGGATGAAAGGATGTGTTCTGAGTTCTTTGACCTCAATTCTTCTGTTTCTTCTCTCACATTTCGAATGGATAAAATGAAAAGAAGAAATCATAGCCTCAAAAAGGATGTGGAATTTGTGACTAACTGAGGGAGAATAATGAGCGAAACTTTGGAAAAGAGCCTCAACCGAATAGTGGTCTGCAATCAGTCCATCCTTAAAGAAATAGGCAAAAAACATGCCTATAACAAGGAAAAGATTGAACAGTACATGGTTGAGACGCGAGAGAAAATAACATCCTTACTCAAGTCCATAGACTCAAGAGACAAGGCTCAATTGTACCAACTAGTAGTCCTACCACAACAGCCTCCTCCAAAAAATCCCCATGAGTCCAAAGTAGAAAGAGTTTTTCGTGAGAAGCAAGAATATGAGTAAAGACTCCGAAGCATGATTCACGCCTTCACAGAAGATGCAATGAAACAAGTCCTTGAGATACAACAAAGTATTTATCTCAAGTTTTCTGCATCAAAGGGTAAGGCACCACAAGACCAGCCTATGGAGTTGACTCAACCCTCTCCTCCATCCAAAATAAGCACAGGAGCTATAGTAATACCTGAGGCAGCCCACACTCAAACTGGCAACCAGACCCAAACCTTTGAAAGGAGAAAATGAAAGATGTGGACAAAGAGATCTTACAAAAGAAGAAAGATGATAAGAAAGTTGCATCTATGCTTGCCAACCTTGAAGCTCAAGAAAGGAAAGACTTGAAATCCCAATATGCCAAGCAAAGAGCTATTAAAAGCAAGGAAAAGCAATCCACATCCAAGAAGGACTGGAACAAGCACATAGATGAAATATGACTATATTTTGGATGTTTATTTTTGTTTGGATATGTGTTAAAAACTTGCTTAGGAATATGACTATATGGGTTGATGTATAAACTTGTATATATGTTTTCTGATATTTTTGTTTCACCTAACAAGTTTTGATTCTTTTAATAAGCTCTGGTACATTTTTATATGCATTGATATGAAATGCTCCCATATACATATTTGATCTATTTTTATCTGTGCTCAGATAATTCCTCCCTCTCCTTTTCGCTATGTCAAAGGGGGAGAAGATATGTGATTGATTTGTTTCAAAATCTTCATGAGTGTTAAAATTTTATAAATGTTGCTATGATATGAAGTGTTAAAATTTCATAAATTTTACTATGATATGAAGTGTTGAATTTCTTAAATGTTGCTATGATATGGAATTTAAGTGTTGCTTATATTGCTCTGATATGATCTTTTTACTAAATGCTTTGAGCATCGTATTGCCTAACAGAAGGGGAGATTTACAATAATTATGTATATATTAAATGTGACAAAGGAGAAATATTCATTTCTCTGATGTCTATATGTTGAAAAATCCTAAAGTGAATGATGGCCAATAATCGAGTTAATTCTCGTAGACCCGCTCTACTTTAGCATTTCAAAATATACATGCATTATATTAATGCATATTGCTTAACTTAATAAAAAGAAATTTATTTGTGGGCATTGAACTTGGTACATGCATATCTTGTACCTTTTGAAACACATTTTAATAATAAGCTCTCATAATCTCCAATGCTCTGATAGCCTTGGCACATCTTAATGCTCTTGGAACGTCCAAGCCTCGAATGAATAAAATTAAACTTATAAAACCAATAAAATATGATTTAATCATAATGATAACCTCCAAAATATCCTTTGTAAAATCTTTCTTTAATGAAAAGAAAATGTATCCTGAAAAACAAGATTTTTACCCATGAAAAGCCTTGAAAACATCGGGCAAGATAGGTGGATAAAAGAAGTAAAATCTGAAAATTTTCGGAAAAGCTACCCAGCAGGGTGCCTCTCGAGCTAGACCATAACCGCTCGAGCGGTGGACTGGCCGAGGGTGCCCAGATTTTTGATAAAAATTCATCCATTTTTTCCATGTTACCAAAAAAGACCAAGATAGATGAGTTTTTCTGCAAAATCTGGAAGAATGATCACCAAAAACTCTTGAAAATCCTTTGTTTTGCAATTAAAATGGTTAGAAAACCAATGTAGATAAACAACACCCAAGCTAACAACAATAACTAATAAAGCTCAATTACATAAGATGGAGGAATGCTACCCAACATACAACTATGTAACCTTATTCCTCACCACATACATAACATGATAAAATGTTTACAAGATCAACCCATAGGGTTACAACATGATACAGAAACTTTACAAACCCAAATTAAACTAAAGCAAGCCTTTCCCCACTTGTGCACAACTGTGTGCAAACATACAAAGTGTGAGAAAAGCACAAGGCCACAAAGATAGCCCTCATCCGGAAGCATCAACATTCAACTCTAATCTTACTCGGATCACCTGCAAAAATGGTTTAGGATGGATGAGCTAATGCCCAATAGGATGCCTCATAATCCGAGAATACATGGTTTGTATAAGAAGTTGGATATGCAGCCTAGAAAATATATATATATATATTTTTTCATATCTCTACGCAAATCACCTCCCATAAAAATGGAGGGTTTTAATGTTGCATATCCAATTTTGTAAACAAAAGAGAGAGTTGGAAAAATAAGTGTTATGCTTTAAGTAAGCCAAATTCTTATATATATCAATACCGAGCTAATGCTCATGCAAGTGAAATGTAGGTGTATAAGACAATCAAGTATATCAACACCGTGTATCGTAAGGAAAACATTTTATGTCCCATACCATAGCTCGTGGACCTTACGCCTACACCCACGCACACCGCACTCGTATCATAAAGTAAACAAGTTATGTCACATACCATAACTCGTAAACCTTATGGTACGTCCTCACACACACTCGAATACAGACCTCAGAGTATCAGACGAGTCAAACCTCGATTGCACAATCCCCACGGAGCTCTATCGTGGACCACCCATACGACTCTCATCTACGTATGTTGGGAAGGCCTTGGCCATCTCTACTGTACAACCCCCACAGAATCCTCCATCGTGGACCAACCTCACGGAACATGTCAATGCTAGTTGGAAGGCTTAGACTACACTCCCTACTCCCCCACAGGTCTCAAAACAAAAACGCACGTGTCCACAATATATATATCAACCAGGTACACCAGTGATGAACCTAACAGTAAAACAATCATGGCCATAATGCCACAATCTCAGCCGGGTTCTTACAACCCCAAACACGTGGATACAATCACCATAATGTTATAACCATAACAAGCTCTAAGCAACATAAGCAAGGTGAATCTAATCACCATAGCACATAAGAACTAAAGTCCCATGGAAGGTCTTAGCATTACTCATGGTGAGTATAGTCACCACACATATGAACAAGTATCCATAATTAACCATCATCACAGTCTACATATAGCAAACCTAATATCTCATGAATCCAAGCCACAAGGGCAATGATCCCTAAACCATGTTAGTATCCTTCATCACACATTACGGGATACGCCACTACGATAACTACGCATCATCATACACAAAACTATGTTAAGAAGATGCCACTGGATAATCTTACATATACAAGATCAAGGTGCAACTATGCACATCACAACCGGGGTACATGTTACTACAATGGCCAATAAGGCAACGGGCCTACAAGCCTCACATTATGATCATAACCCACAAATATCTAACATCACACACCTCAACAATACGGTAGAGTCACAAACTGTAAGCCATAAGTCTTAAACCTTGCTAACTAGGAACCAAGTGTCCCAAATCATGAACGAGAAGTCAAACTTTAAATCTCAAAGCACAATGATTGCCACACAAAATAAAACCATAGATGCTATAACCTCAACAAAATTCTTTGCAACATAAGATAAGTGAATACCACCACTATAATCCATATCCCATGATCAACTACTCATACTTTACACCAACATATAGAATACGCATGTGCATATCATGTAACGCCATTAAGGGTTTCATGCACAAGCCTCAAGCACACATTATCACATATATACATATAATGAATTTAGCCATGAAAAATCCAATATCCCTTAGTAACTTCCAATGTAAAACATGACCAAGATCTAGGCTGAGCTAAGGAAAGCCTTCAATATCATACAAGATCAAGCTATAAATACTATAAGTGCTACAACTCTAATGAGGTTCATAGCCATATAAAAGGTGAATTCAAATCACCATAACCATTACTCTTAATCAAACTCCAAATGTAATATCTAACCAAGTTCATGGCTAAACTATGAAAACATCCAATAAAGTTATAAAGGTAGCACCAACACCCAAGGTGACATCTCATACACCATCCCGCCTAGCATATGTATAAATCATCCAACATAAATCAAGCGTACAAGGATCCATAGCTTTCCACCATCAAAGTATACGTATAAAGAACCTCACATCCCATGAATTAGAGCTCATATGCTATATAGTCATCAAGGATTTAGCCACAAAAAAAGAAAGTGAATTCATCTACAATAAGCAATATCCTTTAACTAAAACTTCACATATGGCAATGTAATCCATCCAATAAACACCTTAGTCCTAGACAAATTCCTTGCCACCCATTTAAAGTGGACTTAATACTCCATGGACCAATCAAGGTTAAGATGCAATGAGCTCATAAGTTCACAACACAACATTACAAAGAGAATTTTACCACCAAATTCATATTTATCCACTTAGCATTCCTAAGGAGAAAACATAAGCTCATGCCTCTATTTACTTAGGCTACAAAGAACTTAAACAACTTCAAAGGATTAAATTAGAGCAAGTAATCTAACAACGTACCCTTAATAGGTTTAAGCCTCAAAACATATTCTTATACATAATATCATACTTTCTTAGCTTAGGTTATCAAACCTACAAGCTTATCATAAACAAGCCCCAAATCTACCCCCAAACCCTAAACACCAATGCTCTCTACAACACATAAGCCACAAGAGCCAAGGAATGTCCACCAATGTGTTTGAAATCGTGTAAATCAAAAGCAATTTCGGGTCCAAGGGTTAGGGGATATACATACATGGTGAAAGCTCTCAAAAACAAATAATCTCATACAAAAATAGAAGCTACATCTTATACAAGAATCAAACTTCATAGATTAGTAGGAATCCTACCTCAAGAAGCCAAAAAATCAAAGCTAAGCTCCAAAGCTAAGCTCCGCCCGAAACCCTAGCTCCTAAACAAGGAGAAAAGCACAAAATCCATCAGAGGAGAGAAGGATTAAAGAGATTCTTTGGGTTTTGGTTGAAGGAACTTACCAATCAAGGCCTTAGATGCTCACAAAATCACCCCAAGATCACCCAAAACTAGAGTCTTTGAAGCCATAGTCACGTTTAGAGAGAGAGAGAGAGAGAGGAGAAAAGCAAATGAGAAAAGAAGGTCTCGGGCGAAATTATATAATCCTGATACTGCACCATTGCTCGAGCGAGGTGGTGACCCATCGAGCGGTCCCCCCTGTTCCAGCAAATCTCAAAAAAATCGAAATTAAGAAATTGAGACCCGCTTCTGGCTCGGACGTCCCCAACTTACACCAAACATCTTGGAATAATATATCAAAGGTTTCCAAGCCACCGGTAACATCGTGGAACCTCGAATCACTTTTCAAAAGTAATTCAATTAAAACTAATAACCTTTGTAAAGAAAGCTTTAGTTTTTTCAAAAAAAAAATTTATGTGCTTTTTAATAATATATCTTAATTCGATTTGTCCATGATATTACAACCTCCCCCGCTTGGGAGACTTCATCCCCGAAATCTACGGACCTCAAGACGAAACTAACTCAGGGTAACGATCACGAATGGAAGACTCTTCTGATGTCTCATCCGCAACACTTGCTTTCTAGCATCCAACATCCGAATCAGTCTTTCCCCATAGATAGCATCGATGTTGATCCTAAGGCTCGATCAATCATGATCATGAAAAGGGTCCGATTTGTACTTTTGTCACATTGATACGTGGGATACATCATGAACAGATGACAACTGTGGCGGTAATCTCAAATGATATGCAACTGCTCCCACACACTCTTCAAAGGGAGAAAGATCCATTATATCATGAGGACAACTTGTCTCTCTTATCAAACCGTATCACTCCCTTAAGCGGAGATATCCGAAGAAAAACATAGTCTCCTGTTTCTAATCCCAAAGGTCGCCGCCTCTTGTTTACATAACTTCCTAACAATCCTGGGCTGCCATCAAACGTGTCACCAAAGGAGACTGCAAGATCATAAAACAATCGTGGAGTGGCCTCAGGGTTCTTCCACCTGCAAATCAAATTCGCTAACGTCACTCATCATCTTCCACCCTCGAATGACAATATACGCAAACATGCTACTTTAACTGTCTAAATCCATATACTACTATCTTCCTTGTTGCATCAATACACATCTCAAACTCTCGTGCGAAGCATTGTAATAAATGGCGTAGCCAACTCCTCACTCCGAAATGATCCAAATAGGTGCAGAAGTCAATCTATTCTTAAGCTCTTGGAAAGGTACCTCACAATGGTCATCTTAATCAAACTTGACACCCTTGCGAATAAGGCGTGTCAAAGGTGCTGCTAGACGTGAGAAATTGCTCACCCCAAACGACGGTAAGACCTGGCAAGGCTAAGGGAACTGCAAATCTCAAATGCGGATTTGGGTTGCTCCCAGTCCAATACGACTTCACACTTTGATGGATCGATGGCAATCCCTTCTTCATAAATGACATGCCCAAAAAATCGGACCCCGCAAAGTCAAAACTCACATCTGTTGAACTTGGCACATAAGTGATGGTCCCTCAACAATCGTAATGCAATCCGCAGGTACTTCTCATACGACTCGATTGGAGGAGAGTTAATAAGAAGATCGTCCATAGAAACTACGACAAATATATCAAAATATGGGTAGATGATACGGTTCATCCAATCTATAAAACATACCAGGGGCAGCCAAATGGTATAACCACGAACTCATGATAGGTATATCGCGTGCGAAAAATGGTCTTAACAATATCTTCCTTCCGAACCAGAACTTGACGGTAACTCTAATCATACACTAACCTCACGTCGAGGTGGAAACCCATAAAGATCATAGGAAAACACATCAGGGGATTCACAAGCAACCACGGGCCAACTGCCTGAAACAAACTCGCCCTCATCTAGCATGAGCATGGAAAGAAAAATATTATGGCCTCCATCGCAAGAAAGATAACGAAAGGGTGTAGACCCATCATCTCGATCACCAACAAAAGAGAGGGCATCTCCCTCGGGCAAAGCAACAATCACACGACGCCGATCACAATCAATGTGAACATGGTAGGTAGACAACCACTCCATCCCAAGGATAATATCAAAAGGCTCCATGTCGAGTACCACCAGCTCAAAGGCTACACAATGGAAAGCTATCTCAATCTCACACGGCGG
>JAULLD010176587.1:0-11893 GCA_035668095.1 Sarracenia minor
GGGAACAACTCCCAGGTCTCTGCTACAGTAGTGGGAGATGTGGTTCTTTATTTTAGTAGGAATAAAAGTTTAATTTTAAGGAACATTTTGTATATACCTCAAATCAGGCGGAACATAGTTTCAATTTCATATTTAGGGAATGATGGATATTTGGTTTCATTTAATAAATATTATTGCAATATTTCGGTTGGAAAACAAATTATCAATCGTGGTACATTGGAGAATGCTCTTTATATATTGCATCCTATTATTCCTACTTTTAATAATAATGAGGCAAATATCTTACGTATGTTACCACTAAAAAGGAAAGTTTCTTCCTTGCACCAAACACTTCTTTGGCACCTTAGTCCAGATCATGTTAATCTAAAAAGGATATAAAGACTGGTATAAGATTAACCTTTGAGTTCATTAGAAGTGGAGGCACTTCCGGTCTGCAAATCCTATTTAGAGGGTAAGATGACCAAGAGGCCATTTACGACCAAGGGACTTAGAGCCAACGAGGTATTGGAGTTGGTTCATTCCGATGTCTGTGGTACCATGAACATCTAAGAAAGATGTGGATATGAGTACTTTGTCACTTTTATTGATGATTACTCTAGGTATGGATACATTTACCTGCTTCATCACAAGTCTGAAACATTTGAGAAATTCAAAGTGTTTAAGGCTGAAACGGAGAAGCAGATAGGTAAAAGTATCAAAACCTTACGATCTGATCGTTACAGTGAATACCTTCTTGGAGAGTTCAGAGACTACTTATTAGAACACCGGATTACATCCCAATTGTCTACACCGGGGATGCCCCAACAAAATGGTGTAGCGGAAAGGAGGAATAGGTCCCTTAAAAAGATGGTAAGGTCTATACTGAGTTACTCAGATTTGTCTGTAAGAACCCTAATTTTTGTAATTATTAAATAACTAATAATCACAAGAAAAGTCGTTGGCCTCCCTCTCTCCTCTTTGTATTCTTTTTGCATCTTTGAGGGTTGGTGTGTGAGAAAAAACTAATGAAAAAGAACGTACCTCGATCAGATACGGCGCCCACACTCCGTGGTCGTTGTAGCGCATCCGGGACATACACGCGAAGATCGCAAGGTGGTCTCTACTCAACGTGGAACAATCAAAACTTTACTACAAAGTTTCAATCAGTATATTTCATATCCCATCTTATAACTATCTTGGTTTTTAATGAAAAACATGAGATTATGATTTTTACGGTCCCGTAATCGATCATAAAATTATTTTTAAAAACTTTTGTTGCGCCGGCTCCAACAATCCATGCCAATACCAACTCCTCACCAACGTCACAGATATAGATTAGGATACAAGCCCGGAGTAGATTTACTAAAGCTTGGAAAGTACAACCCCACTCTCAATGGCCACTTTATTAAGGAAGGGGGTGACTTTCCCTACTATGGGCTCCCCGAACCATGGATTGACGAATAAATAGGCCAAAAACTCCAGAGGTTAGAGATTTTGTTCAAGCATCAGTATCAAGTGCAGGAGACTAAGAAGAAACATGGTAGTACTCCTTGAGAATGAACTGAAGGATTGGGCCGATAATCTACAATAGTGGGACATATGCTCTTTCTTAAATGAAGGGATGGTCCAGATGCATATAAGGGAAGACAAATACAAAGACTTGATGATACTAGATGCCGACGAGCCGAAGGTTTGTATAACACCTATCATGGATGCTATTGATAATCATGAGAATCTGTCTTTTGAGTTTTTTGTCATGAAAAATGTAAAGGGCGAGGTGAGAGTCAAGTTCATTCAATCTGTTCTACTTGCATTTGTGAGTAAGTTTGTTATCTATGAGTCTACCGGGAATGCATCTATTGGCATCTCAAACCCTATTGAGTTTGTGCAAGGGTTTGTAATCATTTCTGCTTTTAATGAAATTAATCTAGATTTAGATTACTGTACTGTACCTTCTATGTCTTGTTTAGATTCTGAAAATCGTGAAGATTTTGGAAGGGATATACCCCAAAAAATAAAATTTTTAATTGAAAAAGAAGATGAAATGCGCGCTAAACCTATTGTGAAAGAAGATATTGTATTTATAAATCTTAATAATGAAGAAAATTCATAAATAGTGTAAATTAGCCCAAGATTGTCCTTAGAAGAATGCGAACAACTAACTAATCTATTAAAAGAATTTAAACATATTTTCGCATGGATCTACAAGGATATGCCTGGCATTGATCCAAAAATAGTACATCAAGTCCTTATGTATCATGATGCCAAACTTGTCAAGAAAAAGCTCCAAAGGGTTAAACTGGACTGGGCATTGAAAATTAAAGAAGAAATGACCAAGTAGATCGATGTCAGATTCCTCGTCAACATCGATTATTCAAAGTAGGTTGCCAATATTGTATCCATACCAAAGAAGGATGGAAAGATTAAGGTTTGTGTAGATTTTTGAGATCTAAGCCAAGCAAGCCTTAAAGATGATTTCCCTCTCCCTCACATTAATGTGTTGGTAGATAAGACTACCAGGAACGCGCTTCTGTCCTTTATGGATGGTTTCTCGAGATACAACCAGAGCTTGATAGCACCAGAATACCTAGAAAAGACCAACTTCACAACACCTTGGGGAACCTACTGCTACAAGGTTATACCTTTCGGATTGAAAAACACCGGAACAACCTATCAAAGGGCCATTTAACAACACTACACCATGACATATCCATAAGAAAGTGGAAGTCTACGTAGATGATATGATAGTGAAATCCAAGACCAGGGAAGGGCACTCGGTCGCATTGGGAAACTTCTTTGAAAGCATCAAAAGTATATAATGGACTTGAATCCTTAGAAATTTCTTTTGGGGTAACGACGGGAAAGATGTTGGGATTTATGGTCACACAGTAGGGAATTGAGGTGGATCAGTCAAAAATCAAGGCCATCCTCGAAATGTCTTCACTGAAGATCGAGAAAGACGTGACAAGCATTCTAGGAAAAGTAAAGTTCGTTAGCCGCTTTATAACCAAATTGACTACTACTTACGAGCTACTTGTTTGATTATTGAACAAGCGAAACAAATTCCAGTGGGATCAATAATGTCAGAACACATTCAATTCCATATGACAGTATTTGCAAAGACCTCCGATACTATCGCTCCTAGAGCTTGAAAATCCTCTCATCTTGTACTTATGCATGATGGATACAACAATGGGATGCATGCTAACTAAGGCAAAGGGGAAGGAGCGATCTATTACTTGAGCAACAAAATGGCGGACAACAAACAATGATACACATCGTTGGAGAAGAATTGATGGGCATTAGAGTGGGCATTCAGGATTTACACTACGATATGCTTTCTTACCAAGTCATCCTGATTTCATGAAAAGATCCCATCAAAGATCTGATTGAGAAACGGCTCTTGACCGAAAAGTTAGCATAGTGGTTGCTGATGTTGGCTGAATTTGATCTGCAGTATGTCGCGAGGAAATCTGTAAACGGAAAGACAATAGCATAGTTTTTGGCTGATCATCTGATTGGAGAAGAAGATGAGCTAAATTCGAGTTCCCCAAAGAACGAATTCTAAAGATCGAAAAGGATTTGTGGACCCATTATTTTAACTGTGTTTTGAACCAATACAAATGCGAGATAGGAGTGATACGGGATAGGAGTGAACCTAATTACACCCGATGATTCCCACATCTCACTAGCCTACAAGTTAGGGTTCAAGGTTACGAACAACCAAGCAGAATATGAAACTTATTTGATCGGACCAGAGACAACTATGGAACTAGGGGCAAAAAGGATTGAGGTCATAGAGGATTCAACTCTTTTAGTGTCTTATGAAAAAGATGAATGAAAGGTAAGGGGAAAATGTCTAATTCTGTATCATCGGGAACTTGAAAAGGTTATCCCATGCTTTAAAAGTGTAGTTTTCTCTCATGTGCCCAGATTATAGAATAAGTTTACTGATGCATTGGTCACTTTGGACTCCATGATAGAAATATGATCATGTGCAAGAATGCAACCCATAGAGATTCAATAGTGTGACATCTCGTCCACAATCAACATTATTAACATTCAAGAAACCAATGACGAACTTTCCTAATATCATGACATATGGAACTTCATTGAAAAAGGAGAGTACCCATGTTAGGCTTGTAAGAAGGATCAGAGGGCTATAAGGAGACTCGCTTCCCAATTCTTGATATTTGGGGGATACTGTAAAAAAGAGCATATTTGGGTGTCAATAAACTCTATGTTAGTGCTGAAGAAAGCAACGAGCTTATGAGATAGATTCATAGAGTAGTTTTTGGGCCTCACATGAGTGGTTTAATATTGGCTAAAAAATCTTGAGGTAAGGATATTTCTGGATGACTATGGAGACAGATTATTGCAAATTTATTAGGAGTTGCTAAAAATGTCAAGTTCATGCTAACCTCATGCACATAACCCCCATCCAAATATATAGCATGACCTCACCATGGTCATGCTCGGTTTGGTAATTGATATAATTAGGAAGATCACTCGAAAGGCATCTAATGGGCATGAATTTATTTTGGTGGCCATTGATTACTTCACTAAGTTGGTCGGAGCTGTTTCCTACTCCATTCTCAAACCATCACATGTAGCTAGGTTGATCAAAGAAAACATCATTTGTTAGTATGAGGACTCTTATGAAATCATTTTCAATAACGGCTCACATTTTTTAGGAGAAGTATTAGACCTGCTAGACAAGTATTGACTTACAGTGCATAAGTCCTCTCTATATCGGCTACCAACTAATGGGCGGTAGAAGCTACCAACAAGAATGTGAAAAAAAAAATCCCGTAGAAAATGATTCAAGCAAGCCGTGACTGGACAGAGAAGATGCCTTTTTTATTATGGGGATACGAAACTTCAATCTGCACCTCAACCAGGGCGTTTTTACGAAGAGGCGCGAAGCATCCGGACGGAAGTGAGTACCATCTGGACGGATTGTAATCCGTCACGATGGGTGTCGGGTCGGTTCTACATCACAAACTTTTTGTATAACGGCCCGTTCAGACAGCCTCGGGATGAAGGGACTCCGTCGCGAAGGGTGTTGGGATGATAATGGTGGCATCGCGATGTGTGTTGCGACTGTGGTGTCGGGGCCGGATGATTTTGACCTGCCCATACAGTACATAGCGGTAATAATTACGTGCCTTTTTGAGACGCAAGTGCCATTATGGTGCCTCATTAATATACACGTCGATTCGACTTTTGTCCAGATGGTGAGTGGCCCGTTTGGATGGTTTGTATTGGAAAGTGACGCTTGACAGTTATATACTGGTCATCCTTTGACTTTCATCCAGACGGTTCGCTTCTCGTCCGAACAGGGTCACATTTCGTGTGTCAAAATTTTGATTTGAATTTGACCATTGGGATTCTCAACACATCCGGATGGTGAATGACTACCGCTCGGATGAGATTTTTTTTTAATGTAAATTAATTATCCTAACTTAACTAAAATTAAGAAAATAACCTAAGTTAACTACGACCTTAATGACTAAAATTTCCTATGTTAATTAAGTCTTAAACAAACAATTTTAATGATTATGTGTTAACGCTACTCCCCCCAACTTTGACACAACAATGTCCTCATTGGTGTAGCATTCTTTCAAAATTTAAAACTTCTGGGTTCTCTCCCAGACATGGCTAAGTTTAATATCTTCAGCCAGACTTAGCCAGTCGATTACTCTATTGGCGGGGTTAGGTTGGAGAGATCAATCGATTCGACTGCCGAGTCTAACGATATTCCTTCAACATAGGATTTCAGTCTTTGCCCATTGACATTAAGGAATTTTTTCGATTTTAGGGTTTGGTAGCTGTGTCATTCGTACTACTAGTTTATACTAAAATCCTCACTAACAAGTAGCTAGTGGTGAGTCCGGATCATTCCCACAAGAAAAATAGGAAAGTTGTCAAAATATCGCAAATTATTCAATCTTAAAATATTTAAGGCGGATTTTGAATTTTTATATTTAAAAGATAATTTAATTAATTAATTCTACTTCTAATTAGATGATACTAAGCTAACAGATAAGATTTAAGAGATTTAAGATGAGAAAGAATCTACCTCAGGTTAGAATCCACCTTCATTTGGTTTTCTACTTTTGATTAACTTTTTATTTTATTTAGCATTTAATAGATTCAAATTCTACTGTGACATAACAAATATAGAATTCAAGAAAAATAGATTTCCATGCAAACACGATATATCTTATCTAAGATATTGATAGACTTTTTAGAGCATAATCTGTCTCATCAATAGAATGAAATATCTCATGTGAATAATTAAAATCCCCGAATATTAAATAAGGCATATCCTATCCAAGATTATAGCACGGATCGTTCGGAGTATGACCCGTCTTATCCATGGCTTAGAATATCTCATATTTAATCTTTGAATAATAATAAGCACAGTTATACAACACTCATTTAATACAATAACAGAAATATTAAACGGAATATTAATTAAATTAGAGAAATAAGAATTTTTCAATGATCAAATATGTCACGGTATATAATTATTGCATAACGAATCTATTACACAAGACTAAAATAAAATAATGAAATTAATCTACTCATAAATTACCAAACTCGGGCTTCATCTGAATCCAGGGCAGAAAAGAGACTTAGTCATGCATGGTCGGGGTTGAAACCATCTTCGAGTAGTTGTCGACTAGCATTGACAGCTCCTCGTCAAGGCTCGGACCATCTAGCACTGGCTTAGTAGGGGTAAAAGTGTAATTAGAGAGAAGTAGAAGAGTTTTAGTCTGAGGACTTGAGTGTTGAATCTTGGGAGTGGGGGTTAATTTACAGTTTTTCAGAAGTGCAGGTCTTTCTCGGATTAGGAGTTGATGGTCGTCCGTCCGGATGGAATTGGCCGTGCGTTCGAATGAGAATGGGCGATTGCGTCCTGACGGAAAGTGGTCGTGCGTCGCAACGGTGTTGATGAGGAGCATCTGGATGGGATTGCCGTGCATCCGGATGGAAGTTTATCTTAGTCACTTAGTCTTTTTCTTCACTTTTAGTCTCATATTGTTTCTTTGCGTGTTTTATTGCTGTTTTAGTGTAGTTTTGCATTTTGTCTCTAAAACCTGTTTAAACACAAAAACATTGCAAAAACATAATATTAAATAACATTTCAGGGCTAACCTAGTGTAAATAACGGGACTAAATCATCACTTTTGAGTGCCGATCACACCCCCCAACTTACACTTTGCTAGTCCTCGAGCAAAGATAACAAAAACACTAACAAATAGAAACATTAACAATGACATGAATAGTTACTAACAAACTAATCCCAACAGGTTGTCACATGTAGTTTGAAAACTTTAAAGATAAATTTGTAAATGCCCATACCCTTGACTTTTAAACAGAACAATCTTTAAGCTATAAAATTTTCATGATAATTTTCTCGACCTTGCACCTGATGTGTGTGTGTGAATCCTAGTCAATATTCAACATGCATACCTCTGAATCAATCAAGCTTAAATAGCTAAAGCAACCAGATCTCGACTTCAAAATCTCACTGGTTGTTCACTCAGAATAAATCTCTCAGAAACTGGTTATAGTGTATATCTCTCAAGGCATGTGATAAGAGGTGATAAGTATCAAAACAAATTTTTTGCACATACCTTAGACACTGAAGAACGTAGTTTCAAATGATTGACTCAGAATCTCGTGATTGGAATACTGATTATTGGGAATAATTTTAGATAGCTTCTTCAAATCATATTATCTTCCGGGATCAACTAGGACTTCATTTTTTGGTTGTAACGTTAGGTATGCAGCTTTTTATAGGCTCGGATCAAGTATATAACACTATCTGAATAAAAGGTAACCAAAAAGATATCGAGTGCTGAATATGTCATGCCAAGAGTTGCAAGTTGGTGTAATTACATCATCATCATCATCATCATCATTATCATTATCTCATATAATTGTAGTCAAAATTACAATGTGGAGGTATTATCTCACCATCACTATATCACAATATCATTAGGGCTTTTTGTAATCATTTTCATCATTATTGTTTGCTGCGTATTTGAACTGTTCTTTACTTTCTTGAATAACACGGCCGCATAAGTATTTATACTTTGAATTGCTGCGGAATTTTTGTAACAACCTCATTTGCTTTTCATTTCTTCCTTGTATTGGCACGATATCTTTTTCAGTTACCAAAAATTCAAATGAATGCCTTTTGTAGTTTATTTTGGGTTTCTGAAAAAACAGGTTGTATTTATGTTATAAGGCTCAAAATGGGGGACTAGGACGATGTTTGTAATAAAGAAACGAATATGCTCAAATAGTCAAAGATGGCCTAATATCATTTCCCAAAATTTAACACAATTTTTCAGAAACTTAATTGTAATGCGTATTCCCAATTTTCAGTCAATATGATGATTAACGAGATTTTCAACGATTGTGATTGAAGACAAAAATATAATTTACGAGTAAATATGCGTATACCCTCAAAAATAAAATAATATCAGGTGGTCCCGTTTTGATCCTTATCATTCAAATTTTTGCAAGTTAAAAATAAATTCATGTTTTTCTCATCAAGAATATTTAGTTTTTAATTTTATTGTTAACTTTTTCAAACTTACATGCAATTACCCATAATTTTTAATTGCACCTACAAAATTCCAAATATTAAGTGTTCTAAATTGCAATTTAATGTCTATGCCATTCAAATGTTAGAAAAATAACAGGTAAATGGATAAATAAATAAAATAGAAAATTAAACTGATATTACTGCCGATATATTATTAATTTTTAATTTTGCTAGATATATCAAAATTGGCCAATGACATGAGGGATTACAACTAATAAATCTTTCCTAAGTAGGAAAGAAAAAAATAAGATAAAAAGAAAAGAAAACGAAAATTACAAAAAAAAACAAAATAAAAATAAGACGGGGGTCGGAGGTTTATGTTTTTCGTATGTGGCAAGGGTAGGCTGGGGTTTGGGTTAGGTGGGGTTGTATTTGGGTGTAGGTGGGTTGGGTGGATTATGGAGGTGTGTGAAGAGGGATGGTAGGGGTATGCGGTAGTAGCTAGGGGTAGGTGGGAGTGTAAGTGAGGGACAAGACGGGGTGGGTGATGGTATACAGGGGATTGATGTGGTGAGGGTTAGGTCACCAGATCCAAACTAGGGGTATAAGTGACCAAGGTTTGGATCCGGTCGTTATCGAAGAAGGGGTGGCTGAGAAGATGGGCTTGATGGTGGAATGAAGGATGTGGGGTCAAGTGTGGGTCTAGCGTGACAAGTGGTATTTTGATGTGTGTGGCGTTGAAAAGGGGTATTTTGATGTTAGGGGAGGTCACTGTGGTGGGGGAGGGGGTGGTAGTTCTAGTCGCAGGCCCATAACCTCCATCATCTGCCGCATGTATTCCTCCTACATGGTGAGAGAATCCTCGATGCGATGGAGGTGGCCATCCAAGTGGTCATAGTCACCACGTGTGAATACCCATGGTGCCTGGTCACTTGGCGAGGGCAGTCATGCTCTTCGCCCAGTTGCCAGGCGGATAGGTGTTTTCCTGGAAGTCGACGATCTCGGTACGGAGGACGGTAAAGTGTTGGTGATGTTGGCGTGTGGTAGGTCGACGTCCTGCAGTCGACCATTCTCCCCATTCGTCTGACTATAAGATCTGGGATGGAGAGCTGATAGTCGACATGGAGAGCATAGAGGGCCCCACGATTTTCGCCCTTCCATTCATCTTTGTATATACCATGCATGACATTGGCTTTGAGGACTGTGTCGATGAACCACAGCCTCGTTATTGATTCGTCGTGCCAGACAAAGTTATGTCCGGGTGGTGAGCGGCCTTGGGAGACCGTGGCTGCCATGTCTGTGAGAGAGAGGTGCTCGGGGATAGTGTCTAGCTCGTCAGAGAGGTCATCCAAGATGGTGCCGTAGATGTCGAGTGTCTCGATGAGGGTGTTGATGTCGAGATCCACATCGTAGCTGTCGACGGAGGTGTGGTAGTACTCCTCTATTTCCCTGTCAGCATTCTCACGGAGGTCCCGCCGTAGGTTCTGGTAGAAAAGGCAGACAATGTGGGGATAGATTGCCGAGAGGGGTCCGTAGAGGCCTCCAATGCATTAGGAATTCATGAGGTCGATGCCAACGCGGGCCACCTCGTTGTGGTGTAGGAACTCCTCCTCCACCGAAAAATGAGTTATGCGGTGGAGTTTAATGGTGACCCATCTCCTGGTGACTTCAGTGGTCGGGCCTTGGAAGGATCCTCCTCCGGCGTTGATATGTGCTCGTTTGGTGATTCAGGAAGCCATTGTCGAGTGTCGGGATGCTCGGGTTGATATTTTTGAGAAAAGATAGGGTTTGAATGTGAGAATGAAAGGTGGTGGTCCGTCGTTTTTAAAGATTTTGGGTGTGACGTCCGGACTCTAGGGGACAGAGTCCGGACGGGTTTTACTTCAGAATGTTTTGGACTTTCAAGAGGGGTAGTAGTTTGGACTCCCTTCTGGACTCTAGCTGAGAGTCACGACGACTGCCAGGATGGGTCAACGAAGTCCCGACAGGGGTCAAGATGGTGTAAATACAGTCCGGACGGTGATGCCTAGTCTGGACGATTATTGACGGTTGAATCCTCGTGCCTTTTTGAGACACCGGTGCCATAATGGCGCGTTGTAAAACATAAACGTTGTTTCAACTTCCGTTCGGACTGTGACGTAGTGTCCGGACCTTAGTACCAGGTGGCGGTTATGTACTGCATCCTTCGGTGTTCCATCCGGACGGTATTAAAGGGGAGTCCGGACGGGTGACGATTGAACTGACTGTACGGTTGATCCGTCTTATGGCCGTTGGGATTCTATTCCGTCCGTACTCTAGAGTTTTACCATCCGGACGGTTCTCTATTTTTTTAAAGGAATATTCTAACCACTAGGTTAGTATATTTCTATGACTCACTAAGTGAGCAGCTTCTAAGACTCGATAGGCCTAAAGCAATTGCTGGTACAAATGGCCTTAGTGTGGACACCAGACATATCCACACTGATGACTATGTTACTTCAACATAGCAGAAGTTGCGTCTTTTATACTCAGATAACCAAGAGTTGGATTCCTTATAGTACATCTTCAATCTGATCTTCGTATTGATTAGGCTGGTAGCTCAAGGCATTATGGCTGGATGTGTCTCCAAAGCCTTATATTTCACGGCATAGAGACTCTTACCTTGACACGGTTCTTGATGACTAGAACTGGACACACGATCCATTTTACCTTAGCGTGCGAAGAGGACAACTCAGCTTAAGAAAGTAGTTTAACGTCTTCGGACAGAAAAAATATGAAAATTTTTCGAAGTTTTGGGTTTTTCGTTGCTTCACTCCCCCCAACTTGGACACAACAATGCCCTCATTGGTGGAGTATCCTTTATCATTGTGAGTATCCCTGGGTTCCCTCCTTGGTAGGTCTAATTTTAACGTCCGCAGCCTGACATAGCCAGTCGATTACTCGACTAGCGGGGTTGGGTCAGAGAGATTGATGGATTCGGCGGTAGGGTCTACTGAGATACCTTCAATATAGGGTTTTAGGCGTTGCCCATTAACTTGCAAGAAATTTCCTGTGTCGGGATTGAGCAACTGGCAGGCACCATGTGGGTAGAAATGAGTCACCACATATGGGCCTTCCCATCGCGATTGGAGTTTGCCTAGGAACAGGCGTAATTTGGCATTAAACAACTTGACTTTTTGGTTTGGCGCGAATGTTTTCCTATGGATATTATTGGCTCAGATATGCAGCCTAAAGGGGGTGAATAGGTTGTCTAGCAAACTTAACCGATTTTAAACTCTTTTATAAAATTCTAATACTTAAACAAATAAGAAATTATGCAGCGGAAATTAATGTAATTTAAAGTGCAAGAAATATAAAGAGAAAGGAAGA
>JAULLD010178778.1:0-11872 GCA_035668095.1 Sarracenia minor
ATCTGAAATCAGATCTGAAAAGATGGTACCGAATAAACATTTTCACTTTCACATCAAAGGTATTAAGATTCGTTGTCGAAAAATGGATATTTGCCGAATCAAAATGACATCGTCACCGGTAGACGGTAGTCTCTCGGTCACCAAGATAAGAAAAAAGAAATTAAATCACATAGAAAGATAAAAAAACTAACAAGAACAAAAATTGAAAGTTAACCCTAAATCTGAACGAATGTTAATGAAAAAAATTGAAGAAGAAGAAAAATAAATAAATAAGAAAAAAAGAATAACTAATAATCTTGGGGGAGACGAGCGTTGCCGCCGCCGTTGCCTCCCCCTAAAAAATCTAAGCAAATCCTAGTAGAGAGAGAGAGAGAGAGAGAGAGAGAGAGAGAGAGAGAGAGAGAGAAGAAGAAGAAGAAGAAGAAGAAGAAGTTACATATAACTTTTAATGTGATATCCATACAAATGTGTAATCCAGATCACTGTAAACAATGTTCGAAGAACACAAAATAACTTTTTTGAATAAAGGCATTTTGATCTAGATTTTACAAAAGCTACTTATAAAATAAGAACACTTACTATATAGTGTGGTGGCGTCTAATAGAATTAATACATGCACCTTATGGATTCATAATGTTGGAAAATAATCTTATTTTTTGAAATTTGACTACATACATCGATTTATATCACAGTTCTAATTATAGGTTCCGATTTCTCACCGGTAGGACGAAGTGTTATTTATTAACAACTTGAAGTCTCACATTATCTATCCACTGTTCCTTTTGAATACTGGTTTGATGATATTGCTACCTCCGTTTTTCTCATTAACCGGATGCCCACTGCCAAGCTTCAAAACCAAACTCCTTTTGAAATTTTATTTCATCAAATTCCCGAGTACTCCAGTCTTCGAACCTTCGGATGCCAATGCTTTCCATGGCTTAAGCCTTACAAATCCCACAAACTTCAACCTAATTCTACTGAATGCATATTTATTGGCTATCATCCCATAGTTAAGGGCTATCGCTACTTGGATCCCAAGAGTAGGAAAATATATCTCTCCTGACATGTTACCTTCAATGAAGATATTTTTCCATTCTCAAAGATTAACTCACCTTCATCTGTGCAGGCCCCATCTTCCTCCCTAGTTTCCTCAATTTTCTAGTCTGGTTCTGCTTCCTCTGCACCAACTCCATCAATCGACCCTTCATCTCAGTCGACTGTACCTTCACCTCGGTCGTGTGCGTCTTCACCTCGGTCAACTGCGTCTTCAGCAAAATCCATAGTACCTTCTCACTCCACCTCCATTCCTACTGACTCTATTACCATTGAACTACCTCCTCTTCCAGCTACCATGACCCACCCCCTTACCAAACCCTCCTTGCCAAATGTTTATCCTATGATCACATAGTCCAAAACTACACACTCTCAACCCTTTAATTTGTACCTCACAGCCACTAGTAACCCTTCTTCCTCATTACTCACTACCGAACTCGCCACCACCAAATCAGCCCTACCTGTCATGTGTGGAAAGCTTCTATGTTATAAGAGGTTCAAGCTCTTCAAAATCAGTATACTTGGACTCTTATCCCTTTACCACTGCATTAGAATCTCGTTGATTGTAAATGGATATTCAAGATTAAACGTAAGTCTGATGGGACCATTGTGAGGTACAAAGCCCGCTTAGTTGCAAAAAGGCTATCTCCAAGAGGCAGAGATTAACTTTCATGACACCTTCAATCATGTGGCCAAACAACCTACCATTAGAATCTTTCTAACTCTTGCCTTGCACTTCAACTGGCCCATAAAATAGCTTGATGTGCCCAATACATTTTTGCATTGTTTGCTTAATGAATAAGTGTATGTATCTCAACCCCGAGGCTTTGTTGATCCTCTTTATCCTTCTCATGTGTGTCGATTGAATAAAGCACTGTATCGCCTCAAACAAGCTCCACGAGTTTGGTACTCTACCTTCTTAGCCTTTTTACTCACTCAGGGGTTCAAGCATAGTAATTGTGATCACTCTCTCTTTGTGTACAAACACAATGACTGCATTGCCTATCTCCTCATTTACGTTGATGATATCCTTCATACAGGATGAGATCAGCTCTTCCTCAGCTCTCTTCTCACCTAAATGCATTCCGCATTTTCTCTCAAAGATCTTGGTCCTTTATCTTACTTTCTTGGCATTTGGGTTCTTCCTCAGACCCATGGGTTTATTTTATCTCAACATAAATATGCTGCTGATCTTCTTAAGAAAGCTGTCATGCTTGGTTGCACACCATGCACCTCTCGTCTTGCCGTCAAAACACCCCTCACCTCTCAAGACACTCTGTCCTTTTCCCAGCCTTTCTTATATCGCATTTTTGTTGGAGCACTACCGTATTTAACCATCATCAAGCCTGACTTGGCCTTTTCCATTAACCATGCTTGCCAATTCATGCACTCCCCCACCAATGCTCATTTTTCTCTTGTCAAAAGAATTCTCCGATACATCAAAGGTACTCTCTAACATGGTTTATCCTCTACCCCTGGTTCCTTACAACTTCTTGCCTACTCGGACTCTGACTGGGCATGGGACCATTTGGATCGCAAATCCACCTCTCGCTATTGTGTTTTTCTTGACAATAACCTCATATACTGGTTCACAAAGAAACAGCCTACTGTTTCTAGGTCCTCTATTGAGGCTGAATACAGAGCTTTAGCTCTTGCCACTGCCGAATTATCCTAGATCAAGATGCTTTTGTCTGATATGCACATTTCTCCCACTGTTCCCACTTTGCTTTGCAATAATATTTCCGCAATGTCCTTAGCCACTAATCCAGTTTTCCATGCCCGAACAAAACATATTGAGGTCGATTATCATTTTGCTCGAGAAAAAGTTACTGTTGGGCTAATTTCATTACACTATATCTCCTCGTTTCACCAATTGGCGGATATTCTTACTAAGCCCTTGCCTGGACCCCGCTTCTCGTTACTTACTGACAAGCTCATGGTCAAGTCCATGCCCATTAGCTTGAGGGGGCATGATAAGGATTCAGCAGAAACTGAACAAATTCCTCACACAGTCGACTGAGTGTTACACAATCGATCGTATTCGACTACAATGAAGTGAACTCACGCACAGCACAGATAACTGGAGATTCCGTTTCATATTGTTATAACAAGAAGTTCTAGAAGGAATACTATTCCAACAGAATTCTGGAGGCAACCATTATTAGAATAATTGAGTATATAAGATGTAATTGAGTGAGAATAATGTAAGGAAAAATCAAGAGATTCAAATTTAATCTCTGGAATTAATTTTCATATTCAGTGGTGTTATTAGTTTCAAACTTTCTTCACACTTGCTATATAGGTGTATTATATAGTGTGGTGGCATCTAATAGAATTAATACATGCACCTTATGGATTCATAATGTTGGAAAATAATCTTATTTTATGAGATTTGACTACATACATCGATTTATATCACAGTTTTAATTATAGATTCATCTTTCTCACCGGTAAGATGAAGTGTTATTTATTAACAACTTAAAGTCCCACATTACATGTTTTCTACTGTAAATCAAAGAAAAATTTGTTATTAAATTTATATTGTTTCATTATTTTATCTGTGATTACATGTCAAACTACAATCTAAAACTAAATATTTCCTTAGTGAATGTGATCCGTTAGATATGGATTTAATTTTTTGAGTTTTTGGAGGATCCGGGCCACATTAGGACTGAAACACGACCTAGACTTTTATGAAAGGTAACAATGAAACTTTTTTCGCAATGGCCAAAAGCCTGTCAAAGCAATGCTATGTGAAAATAACACATCATACCAATAAAATACACTAATTTCTTATCGGATCAGTGAAATAAATCTTTGCACACAAGGTTTTTCTATTTCAAAGGCAACACATGTAACAGTACATCAGTATGATCCCGCATTAAAAGAACCAATGTCTACATATATTAAATAGATATGCCATATCAACATACTAGTTATTACCGGTGCTTAAAATCACTCCATTTGCAATTGCTTGGTCTTGGAAGAAGATGGCCATTCAAAGACTCATTGATATGGAGGAAGATGAAGATCAACACAATGAGGGGGACAATCTAGTTTGATCAAATGGGCTGGCTTTGGATGTTCTGGGCTAAGTTGGGTGCTCTTTGGCTGGGGTGTGGGTGTGGGTTGGGGTTCATGGGTGTTGCTGGTTTGTAGCCGTGGGTGTTATTGTTGTAGAGGTGTGTTTGGTTGGCTTCTTAGCTGGGGGCAAGGTGTTGGGTGTTCTGCTGTTTTGGGGTGAGTTGCAGAGTGTAGGGTGGAGATTGGTTAGGTGTTGGGTGGAGGTTAGCTGGGGGCAAGGTGTTGCGTGCTTTGCTATTTTGAGCTTTGACTGCTGTAGGTTATGGTAGGTTTTTGAGGTTTGGCTGTTGTGGCTGAATTAGGCTGAGGTGTGTTGGGTGTTCTGCTAGTTTTTGGTGGATATATCAATTCATGCTCCATGCTTTGTGTGTAGATTTTTTTCTACTACAAATGGTGGGCCTCATAATCATGGAAACTCAGATGAGGGAGCTTCTCTGATACATATAATTTAATATATTAATGTATCTATGTTCGATTATCGTGCTTCAAGTTCAAAAGATAGTTGAAAAGGGATGGTGGCGTCTGTGTAGCCTTCGTTTTGTGTATCAACTACTTAGTCAGTCTGTTAGTCCTTAATGCCATGCATCTACTTTTTTGTAGGGTTGTTTGCTATGTTGGTCAGCTTATGCTTATAGCTCTGCTTCGGATCTCTTGGCTCAGTTCAAACGCATAGGCAAAGATTGGATGCTTAGATATATGTTTATGTCTCTACTACTTTTTTGGGTTGTATGCATAGTTCAGCCTCCATGTGTTGTGATTGCATTGCTTAGATTATTGTCTTCCCAGAAACCTCCCGTTTGGTGCATAGTCTTTGTTGGGTTTCAACTGTCAGGAGTTTTTCTTTTACTGCTTTTTTTGACTTACCCACTTGGGTTGATAATGATAGAGTATAAAGCCTCACTAAGGTTGAAGTGGTGTTATACTAAATAGAGTTAGTCGGCATGGGTAGTTAGGTAGTTAGACAATCGGTTAGCATATTGTGTAAGTTGTATATTATGTATAAATACAGAGCATGCCGTGTAACAGAGCTCTCAAGAACTATGAAATGAAATCTTCTTTTGTTTTTACTTTCTTTGTTATAAAATTCCTTCATGGTATCAGAACCCTATCTCAGATGAAATAACTATGGCTTCTTCGTCATCTTCTTCTCCCTTGCTCCCTCCAAATCTAAGCCTTCTTATCTCTAATCTCAACTCGTTCATCATAGTAAAACTAGATTTCTCAAATTACATAGTATGGAAGTGTCAAGTCGAAAACATTCTTAAAGCTACAAATTTGATTGGCTTTGTGGATGGATATGAAAAGTGTCCTCCAATGAAGATTGTGGATGATTTAAATAAAGAGATTGACAATCCAAAGGCTATAAAATGGAAGGTAATTGATCAACACTTATTGAGCTGTATTACATCAACACTTTCATCAACGATCTATACAACGATTCTTTCTTGCAAACACTATTACGAAGTTTGGTTGATGTTAAACATGAAATTTGCATCACTATCTCGATCTCACGTGCAACAGTTGAAAATCAAATTACATAATGTTTGCAAGAAAAATAGAACAATGGAAGATTATCTGGTAGAAATCAAAGAGATCGTTGATTCTCTAGCTTTAGCTTCTACACAAATCGACGATGAAGATCTTATATTGATTGTTCTTAATGGCCTTCTTGAGGAATATAACTCTCTTAAGATGGTTATAAGAACTACTGCTAGGAATATCTTAATGGAAGAACTCTAATCTTCCTCTGTTCTGAGTCACTACACATTGAAAAAGCCACTTCACAGGTTAGTGACTTAAATTTTGCATTTTCTACCAATGTTAATGCTAACATTCTTGAAAGCAATCAATACTTTATGAGTGGATAAGTATACATGAGAGGAAGACAATCGTAGAGGAGGAGGAAGACAAGGTATATCGCAGAATACAAATCAAACACAGAATACTGTTCAATTTGGTTCAACAAAATCTACAGAACCAATTATCTGCCAAATTTGTGGAAAAATGTATCATTCTGCTGTGGACTGTTGGTATCGAAATGATACAAATACTCTGGCTCCTACACCTACTACAAGTTCTCAACATTCTCGAGCCTGGATTGCATCAATAATGCCTGAATCTTCTCAGAATTAGTACATAGTCTCAGCTGCCATAGAACACATTACTAATGATCTAAATAATATGCAGATCTATCAACCATATTCTGACTCGGAGAGGGTTATTGTAGGTGATGGAACAACTTTCTCCATTACTAATACAGGTAAAGGACTCCTTCCAACACCTAATGTATCATTTCGGCTGAATAGAATCTTGCATGTGCCTAATATCTCGTCCAATCTGATTTCTGTTCAAAAGTTTAGTCGAGATAACAATTGCCTAGTTATCTTTGATGTTAGTTCGTTTCTTATTCAGGACAAAGAAATGCTACAAATCTTCCATAAAGGCACAACTAAGAAGGGACTCTATCAGTTTCACTCCACTAATAGTGATTGTAATGAGTCTCAAGCCTTGATGACTTCTCAAACCACAACTTGCTCCTCTATAACTTGGCATTCTAGACTAGGTCATCCCTTTGCGGCAAAGCTTAAAAGTTTTTCTAAACTTCTGCATACATCTTTCAATAATACAGTACCTTGTACTCACAACTCAGTGAGAAAAAGCCATCGTCTTCATTTTTTTGTGTCCAGTTCAACTGTTTATAATGTTGGTTCTTTGATACACAGTGATGTATGAGGCCGTTCTAATGCTTCAAATTCTCGATTCAAATACTATCTTCTACATGTTGATGAATTTACTAAGTTTACATGGTTATATCCACTTAGATCCAAAAGTGAAGTCCTTTCTAAGTTCATTGGATTGGTAGCTTATATTGAAACACAATTTCAAACACAAATTCAAATTTTCAGAATTGATGGAGGAACTAAATTCATTAACAAATCAATGTCTTCTTTTATTACATCTAATGGTATTATCCATCAATTTAGCTTTCCTTGTACTCCTCCTCAAAACGGGTAGCTAAACGTAAACATAGGCATGTGATTGAAACGTGTATTACTCTTCTCCATCAATCTTCATTACCTCTTGAATTCGGGTTTGAGGCAGTGGCTACCGCAACATTTTTAATCAATAGACTTCCTTCATCCAAATTACAAAATATATCCCCTAATGAAGTTCTTTTCTATACACTCACAGATTACAATTTTGTTAAGGTATTTGGCTGTGAATGCTTCCTCTGGCTTCGCCCCCTATGCCCGCATAAATTAGCCCCCATATCAACACCCTATGTTTTTGTTGGATATCATCCCACAACCAAAGGCTATCGTTGCCTAGATATCTCCATTGGGAAAGATTATCTTTCCAGACATGTTCTTTTCAATGAGTCTATCTTTCCCCTTGCCAAATTATCTCAATCCAATTCTCCTCCCAGATCTTTTACTTCTTCTTTTCCATCTCTATCAATTTTTTACTCGTCCCAGACTTCACCATCATCTCGATTGCCTTCCTCACATAGCACTTCAACTCCGTCGCCTACTCCACACTCGATTCGCCCTCCTCTAGACTCAACTCGTTATCCTCGAGACTATACTCGCTATCCTCCAACCTCGACTCGCTCCCCTCCAGACTCGACACGCTCTCCTCCAGACTTGATTTTCTCTACTCCAGACTCGATTTGCCCCTCACCACACACGATTCATCCTACTCAAGACTCGATTCGTCCTACTCAAGACTCGATTCGCCCTCAACCTATTCCCATTTATGATATAACCATTAACTTGCCTCTTCCACCACGTTCAGTCCCTACATCTGTATCAAGTAATTCTCATCCTATGATAATAAGATCCAAATCCCAATTTCCTCCTCATTCTCATCCCTCTACTTCACTAGTATCCTGCTCCATTGTGCCCGAAGTATCTCATTTTTATACCACAGAGCCTCACACCTTCAGAGAGGCAATTCAGTGGCTCAATGCTATGCAAGACGAACTTTCTACATTACTTAAACAGCAAACCTAGACCTTAGATCCTGTCCCTCATAATAAGAATATCATTGGTTGTAAGTGGGTCTTCAAGTTAAAAAGGAACTCAGATGGTACCATTGCACGGTACAAAGCTCGTCTAGTAGTTAAAGGCTACCTTTAAGAATATGGCGTCAACTATCATAATACGTTTAGTCCAATCACTAAACAACCTACAATTCGTATCATATTATCTCTTGCCCTTTATTTTCATTGGACTATTAAGCAACTTGATATCTCTAATGCCTTTCTACATGGCGTACTTGATGATAAAATCTATATGGCCCAACTCCGTACCTTCATTGATTCAGGCCATCCCACTCATGTATGCAAGCTCAATAAGGCCTTTGATGGGCTCAAACAGGGTCCTAGAGCATAGTACTCCACATTCTCTAATTTTCTGGTTTCTCAAAGATTCAAGAAAATCTATCATGATACTTCTCTTTTTGTGTACAAGACTGAGCATGTTATCATCATACTAGTGGTCTATGTGGATGATATCTTACTCACGGACAATGATTCTAATCATATTAGTTCATTATTCCATGCTCTACACTCCTAGTTTCCCATGAAAGAGCTTGGGGACATCTCTTATTTTCTGGGCATCTCCATTACCACCACTGCTCAAGGCTTTTTTCTATCCCAATAGAAATATGCAGTTGAGATTATTTAGAAGGCAGACCTTTCCACTTGTAAACCTTGTTTATCACCTCAGTCTCTCAAGCCTATAGAATCTTCCACTGATATTATTCCATTTCCTCACCCTCCCTTTATCGGAACCTTGTAGGAGCTCTTCAATACCTCACGATCACCAGACCAGAGATTTCCCTAAGTGTCAATCAAGTTTTTCAATTTATGCAGGCTCCTACCAATGCTAATTTTAATGTAGTCAAGCGAATACTCAGATATATTCAAGGGACCATCACTCATGGTTTAGTCTTTCAACCGAGCTCCTTGAATTTCGTTGCCTATTCCGACTCTAATTGGGCTAGTGATAGTGTTGATAGACGTTCAACAATAGGTTTCTGCATTTATCTTGGTTCTAATCTCATCTCCTAATCAGCCAAGAAACAATCTGTTGTGTCTCACTCATCTTCAGAAGCAGAGTATTGGGCATTGGCTCAAACAGCAACAGAACTTTCCTTGGTGCGCATGCTCTTGGATGATTTGCATCTTTGTCCTTCTGTTCCCACAATCTGGTGTGACAATATTTTGGCCATTTCTTTGGCCTCCAATCTTGTATTTCATGCTAGATCAAAACATATAGAGGTCTATTGCCACTATATACACGATAAGGTTGTTTCTAAGCAACTTCTTCTCAGATACATTTCTACTAATGAGCAAATTACTGATATTTTTACATAGGCTCTTCCTCTATCCAGATTTCAGTATCTTACTAGCAAACTAATGGTTTCCACTTCACCCACCATTAGTATGAGGAGGCCTGAAAGAGTATGAAGCCTAACTAAGGTTGAAGTGGTGTTATACTAACTAGAGTCAGTCGACAAAGGTAGTTAGGTAGTTAGAAATCGGTTAGCATATTGTGTAAGTTGTATATTCTATATAAATACGGAGCATACCGTGTAATAGAGCTCTCAAGAACTATGAAATGAAATCTATTTTTCTTTCTACTTTATCTATTATGAAATTCCTTCAGACAACTTATCAATGGTATCATACTTGATTTATGGCTTATCTTTAGTGAAGCACAGCCATATCAATTCTTTTATGGGTGGTTAATCAATAATATATCTTTTACTTATAAAAAAAAGTTAAAAAAATAATATTACCAATTTAATAATTAGCTAATTTAAGGTACTCAATTAAAAATATGGATAGTGTCAGAATCTGGATTGGTCCAACGAGGGGCTCCCTAAGCCTAGGAAACAAAGGGATACATTAGATTCGGTGTTGAAATGGTTTTCAATGTACCCTCTCTGACGGTCAAGTCAGTCGTGAATCAAAGTAGGAGAACAAAGCTGAAGAAGGAGATTGCGGCTAAGGTTTTTTGAGAAGAGAATGCGTACCTTTTTCGTATAATACCTTAAGCTTATATATCTTCCATTGGAGGAATTGACACGTGGCAAACCTAGACACGTGATTACTGGTAGTACATATTCCTTCCATAATCGTATATGGAAGGTTAGTGATATTCCCTTATATTGTGATTGTGGGACCGTGGAGGGAGATATTCTCTTTAACTGTTTTGGTAGGACTTGCTTGTATCTTGAGACATGTCATGCAATCCCTGGGGACCATACTCTCATTTAGAATCCCAACTCGTGCGGGACTGTTGAGTTCGACCCGGCTGACTAGTAATGACCTACATTGGTCGGCCTTCCTACCGATCGGCATAGTCGATCTGACCTTAGGGCTGAGTTTGTAGCTCCGTCTTACCTAGGTCATTAGAACACTGTTTGGAAGATGCCTTTGAGACTGAGTAGTGTGCATGTCATTTTACTAGTCAGTCCTAAGGCGTGGGGTTGCTGATCTGCATCCACGGGTCCACGGCTCGAATGGTTGTCTGGGGCCGGGTAGTGAGGAACATACATCCTTGGCACCAATTATGGTACTAAGCTAACCAGTCATGCAGGCCATGTTTTAACAATATGGGCTTAGGCTGGATCTCTAGGTCCTGTTCGAGGGTATTTATATATATACCTATCAAATATAATATTATTTAGTTGTTAATTTTTTTGGATAATTAAATTTATATTAACCAAAAATAGAAGATTTACAGTGAGGCTCAAAACACACCCTTCAAAAGGCAAACAAAATGGGAGAGCAGCCCAACTAAAAGGAACTAGGCAAAACATCCTCCCATTAGAACAACTACAATTTATTTCTTTTTTCTCAAGTCTAACTTTTTTAATTTATCCAACGGGATAACTAACTTACCTCTAGCTAGCTTGAGACTACCAATTCTCTCAAAAAGCTTTTCTTTACTCCCTCTAAAATAGATGGATGACCAACATAGTTACTATCTAAAAGAGGCTTGTGAGGCATTCTAGGGCGATAAGATCGGCAAACTGTGGTACCCAACTTCTCATCCACTAAAGCTAGCAATTCTACTTGATCCTCAACGCAATTTGTTTCCACATCCTCCTCGGAGTTTCCCTGTTCTTCATGCTCTGAAAAATACACGCCAGACGAGCTCTAATTTGCAGAGTTCTTTACATCCAATGTGGAAATCTGACATAAACACTCCTCCTCAATCCTAAAGGATTCAAGAACATTAAACTGATTCGAGGAGGAAGGGATTTTAACACCTGAGGATTCGAGTACATTTAGAACGTCTTCTCATTTTTTTCTTTTTCACTTCATTCCTTTCACCTGGTATTTGATTGTTGTCCGGTTTTTTATTAGTTTTCACCTACCAAACTTGTTTTGGGAAATTTGCAAAGTGGGGTTTTTTAGGGCAATTGCTACCTGAGTGCCCAAAGATCATACATGACTCGCATTTCGAAGGTTTCCAAGGCACCTCTACTTAAATCTCATAAGATGACCCATAACCCAAATTTTACGAGAAAGATTACGGGATCTTCTTATTTGCTTGGACTTCAATGCAAACTCTGGCCAAAGTTAGGTTTTTTTAGCTTTTGTGTGTTCGTCAAGGAACAAAGGTTTACTGGTAGCTGTGTCGTTCCTACTACTAGTTTATACCAAAATCCTCACTACTGGGTAGATAGCGATGAGTCCGGATCGTTCCCACGAGGAAAA
>JAULLD010180970.1:0-11861 GCA_035668095.1 Sarracenia minor
AAATTAAAAGCTTGAGGGACCCTAAATTTTTCAAAGAATTAAAAAGTTTTCTCTTTTGTTTCTCAAGAGTTAATAATGTGATCTTTCATCCACTTGCGGCGATACTCAAATAATATAAATTTATTGGACTAAATTTTATCAAATGGAAATGCAATCTCTATATTGTCCCAACTTTTGACGAATATAGGTTTGTGTTATTTGACCCGGTCTACCCGCTCCTAATAGTGGATCTTTTAACGAGAGATCCGAGACTATCAGGATTGGGTGAAGGCTGAAAGGATGGTATGTTGTTATATCTCGGCTTCCATGTCAGATGTTTTGAAAAGCCAGTATCGGTTTATGGAATCTGGAACTGATATGATCTTTAGCCTTATAAAAATTTGTGGCGAGCAAAGTCAGGCAGCGAGGTAGGTTGCTGTGATGGGTCTTATGAACAAGAACATGATATAGGGTACACTAGGGAGGGATCATGTTTTGAAGATGATAGGTCTTCTTAACATATTGGAGGTCCTTGGAACCGAGATTGATGGGGAAACCCAGGTTAATATCTTGTTCCAGTCACTACCAGATTCATTTCAGCTATCCCGCTTAAATTTTGTTTAGTGGAATTACTGAAAGAATTAAAGGCAGTGGAGGGTGTTATCCAGAAGTTGGCCCATGTGTTTTTTGTGCAAAAGGTTTCTCCTTTTAGGCCAGGAGGTGGTAAGAAGAAAAAAAATGGGTGCAATAGGACAATGCACAAGGGGCTGGTGGCTAGGAACCATCAACTACCAAGGCAAAGGTTAAGGTGCCTAAGGGTAGTTGCTATTACTGTCAGAAATCATGGTATTAGAAAAGAGATTGTCCTGACCGAAAGAACAAGGCTCTTGGTAATGCCTTATCTTTAAGTTGTGGTATCATGTTTAGCGGTTGTATTTACTTTTGGATAGGGTATGACTCCTAGGGACTACTACTACAGTGGGAGATATAGTTCCAGGTTTCAGTAGAAATAGGTGTGTGAATTTTAATGAAAATTTGTATGTACCACAAATCAGAAGGAACTTAGTTCCTGTTTCTTGATTTGGCATTGACAGATATTGTGTTTACTAAAGCAAGTAATTTTGCTATATTTTGATTGGTAAACACTTCATCTGTCATGATACATTGGCAGATGGCAAATACATCTCGATGAACCTAACCTTACTTTGGTATCTTCGTTTAGGGCTTCTTAATCTAAAAAAGGATACAAAGACTGGTAGAAGATTGACCTTGAGGTTCATTGGAAGTTGAGACACTTCTAGTCTACAGATCCTGTTTAGAGGGTAAGATGACATATATGCCATTTACGGCCAAGGGACTTAGAGTTAAATAAGTGTTGGAATAAGGTATTCTCGTATATGTGGTCGGATGAATAACCAGGCAAGAGGTAGGTAAGACCCCATGATCTGATCATGGAGGTAAATACCACTTCGGAAGTTCAAGGGACTACTTATCAGAACATGTGATTATATCTCAATGGTCTACACCAAGGATGTCTCGGCAGAATAGTGTAGCGATAAGGAGTAATAGTTTCTTAAGGAGATGGTAAAGTACATGGTAAGTTATTAAATTTACCACATTCATTTTGGGAGTTTGCACTAGAGACGATGGGTTTCGTTCTGAATATGGTACCTGCTAAGACATTTTTCGGTGACCCTATGGAGTTGTGGACAAGGTGTGGGCTAAGTCTTAAACATCTTCGGATATGGGATTTGCCCAACATACGTCTTGATGGGAAATGTAAGCTTGGTGGAACCAAAGAAAGAAGTTTGTTTCTGTGTAAGGTGCCCAAGAGGAGCTAAGGGTGATATATTTTATAATCTTAAGAGTCAAGATGTATTTGTTAGTATAAATGCAAGATTCTTGGAAGGGGATTATGCAAACCACAAATCATGGTCCTAAATTGTTCTAGAAAAGGTTAGGACTGAATATATGCTACAACCGGATATTATACCTGGTGAGCGAAATGGGACACCACCTATTGTTCTAGAATGTCCTCGTTGTAGTGGGAGGGTTGTCTATCAACCCGAGAGGTTCATGTTCTTGGAAGAGTCGTTCGACAGGATCCCGGATGAACTTGATACCGAACTCAAGATCTACAATGAGCCACATCAAGATAAGGATGTGAGATTATGGCAAAAGGCAATGAAATCTGCGATAGATTTTAAGTAGTCGAATCAGGTCTGGGAGATTATTGAACCATTAGATGGGATAAAACCCATTGGGTGCAAATGGATCTACAAGAAAGAGAGAGGAGTTGACTAGAAGGGTGAAACGTTCAAGGCTAGGCTTGTAGCAAAGAGGTTTACTTACAAAGAAATGGTTCGATTATGAGCAAACCTATTCGCCGGTGGCTATGCCCAAGTCTATTCGAGTTCTCTTATCCATTGCTGTGAATCTTCATTACGAGATTTGGCCGATGGGCGTCAAGACAGCTTTCCTTAACGGAAGTCTTGACGAGAGCATCTATATGATGCGGCCAGACAGGTTCTTAGCAAAGGGCTAGGAGCACATGATGTGCAAGCTTAAGAGATACATTTATGGACTTAAGCAAGCATCAAGGTCTTGAAATACTCGATTTGACCAGGTGATCAAAAGTCGGCTTTGGTTAGTGTCCTATCGAATATTATGAGTACTGGAAACTTGATGGAAATAAGGTAGTGTTTCTAGTCATCTATGTTCATGACATACTCCTAATCGGCAACGATGTAGGGCTATTATCTTCAGTAAAGGTATGGTTGTCAAGTCAATTTGATATGAAGGACATGGGAGAAGCGGGCCAAATCCTTGGGATCAACCTCTAGCGAGATCGATCACATAGGATGTTGGGTTTATCCCAAGCCTGTTATATTGACTTGATTACTGCTCAATTTGGCATGAAAAATTCCAAGAAAGGATTTTTTCCTTTCAAATTGGGAATTTCTCTATCTAGGGATTGGTGTCCTAGAACATATAAGGAGATAGAGATGATGAGAGGTATTCCTTATGCTTTAACGGTGGGAATTCTCATGTATGACATGCTCTGTACTGGACCGAATATCTGTAATGTTGTTGGCATGGTAATCAGATGTGAATCAAATTCAGAGGTAGAGGATTTTGACTACAGTTAAGGATATACTCAAGAATCTGAAAAGGATTAGGGAGTATATGCTGGTGCACCAGGCTGATAGTCTTGTACTCTTAGGGTATGCAGACTCATTTTTCCAGGATTTGTAAGAACTCTAGGAGGTCCACCTCAGGCTATGTGTTTTCTTCGGGAAAGCACATTTAGGGAAATTAATGTCTCATTTGGGAGACTGTACAATGTGGAGATGTTATGGTATGCATGGTTACGTCTGCGGATAACCTAATAGGTTCTTTTGCTCAGATAAAAGGGTTAGGTGTCAGATGGGTTCATGCATGACATTGAGTATAAGTGGGAGATTGTTGTGATTGTATACTAAAAGCTATGCTTTATGTGTCTTTATCCTTGATCCCTGGCATATTAATGAGAAAACAATTGAGATGATTTGCATTTACTATTTCGTATTTATTGTATATATGATGTGTGAATGCATAGTCCATACAATCTATCCAGTATTTGACTAGGTGCATGAAGCACGGAAGATCAGTTCAAAGGTTTTGACAGAATATACAGGTAGGCTCACAATCGTAATGGACCCAGACAATCCATTGGTACGATTGTAGGACATCATTATAGTAGCTGCTCTTGGCTAGGTCGAATAGATCGAATTCTGGTTTAAGAATTTGGTGTTCGAGCTTGATGTGTTAGTACACTTGGAGTGTATTGAGCAGGATCATTAGGATGATCAAGTTCTATACTGACTATATGAATTGATTCACATCTTAAATTATCATGTATTGCATCTACTCTTAATCCAGACGTGATTAATTAATCATGTTCAGATAGTGAACAGTGCTTTAACTCACCAATGGCTGAGATTTCGATATTGAGATCACTATGACAGGTGGATTGGGTACCGTCGTTATTTGTTCGATGGTTAATAATTAGCTGGCGAACACCACATTCGATTTAGGTTGGGGAGTTCCCCCTCATGTGCTTTGCTTATAAGTTTGATCATGCCAAGCCCTGCCGATAGATCTTATGATCTGGCATATCAAAAGGATAAGCTGTGCAGTTGCGAAGACAAGCAAATAATTAAACCGGGTTGCAAGTAACCTAATTTAATTATCGAGAATCCATATCTTAAATGTGGGTAGACTACAGTGCAAGTGATAAATGGAAACTCGAGACATAATTCGTGTAAGGGTTGGGAGTTCAATCAGGGCCTTTAGTGAAATAAGTCCTGGCTCGTGCAAAAAATCATTTAACTCGGGGATTAAGTTATGGATATACGATTTTCTCGAACGATTAGCCCGAGTCCTATACTTCCTCATGATCCCTCACGTAGCCCAATATATTCACGGTATTATTTATATGGTTTGAGGAATTATTTAATTTAATTTGATCGTGGGTTTTTGCCACCGGGACGATCAAGGAATTAAGCACAAAAATAAGGCAATTATGATATATCATTAAGAGAAAAATAAGAAGAGAATCAGGGATAAAATTCTCTAGGTTCTTTTTTTTCTCTCTCTCTCTCCCATTCCATTTTTAGCTGCCCACTTCTCTCTCTTGTGGCCGGATTTTTTCTGCAATATTGAGAGAAAAAGTGTCTGTGTTAAACCAAGAATGTGTACGGGTCGATGCCCACTCGCCGAGTACGCGTTGTGCATCGGGTCATACGTGAGAAGATCAAGGGTGGTCTCGGAATCGACGTTCAATGATCTATGAAACTTTTCTAACAAGTTTCTACGAGGTAACAACGTTTCAATATCGTTTGATTCTAGTTTTTCATGAAAAATGTGCCATGACATTTTTTACAGTCACGTCGTCAAAGTTTTTTGATTTTTCCACTGTGCGGCTCAAACAAAAATATCTCAAAAACGCGATATTTATAGGGCTGAACCAACACAACTGTCATTTGGGTCGACACAAACTTTCCAGGGTCAACACAAATGCTTCAGGGTCGACCTAAAACCTCCCCAGGGTCGACACAAACTTGCAAGGGTCGACACAAAAGTTTCAGGGTCGACACAAACACCCCAGGGTCGACCCAAACCTCCTGGTGTCGATCCAAACACCACCAGCCTGAACCCAAACTTCTGTAACCATCTTATACTAGTTCGTCATTTATCCAAATGACATCAAACTTGGCCCGACACTCCGGAATAATTAACCGAAGGTTCTAAAACAAACAGCTGACCATCGAACCTCGAATCGTCAATAAACTTTAATTCTTTCAAAACTTTTTTTAATCGGTTTTTCTTTAAAAAAAAATAAACATATACTGGTTTGAATTAAAGTTTAAAATCGAGACGGTCTATGATTACACGGTCCAGGGCTTATTAAAACTTGCTGAATGATGTCATACCATAAAAGAACAGCTAAAAGAGGGTCAGACCGTCACACGAATAGGATAATGAATGGTGTGAATTTAAAGTTTGAGTAAAAAAAATGATAAGATAAAAGAATCCAAATCTGATGCTCAAATTATTGCTTGGATTTTCACCTTTTCGATTGTATTAACCCACATGTTCCCCTTTCCATTTTATGTGCCTACAACTATATATGATCAAAATAATTTCATAGTTGTATATATCATGATATGGGACAATGGTGTTTTATAATCATCTAGGGTATTCCTTGTGTTGTGTTTCTTTTTTTGAGTATTTCTAGTTTCAAAACTATCAGATAATTTCTGATGACTATTTAATGTAAAGGAGATGGTTTCAAGTTCATGAACTATGATGGTAGATCGTTGGTAGTAGTCTCCTTGTTGCTGAAATTTGTTCGTTACAATTCTTCATTTGAAGGTGGACAAATGACGATGATTGCCGGCATAACTGTTTCACTATCACTGCCTCCTCCTTATCTTTAATCTAGGAAACATTTAAGAGTTTCTCTTTACCCTGCCACTATGTATCACTTGCAATTTTGAATTGAGCACTTCACTTTTCTTTCTTTCCTTCTTCTATTTGGGTTGCTTATTTTTGTTTCCAGGGGTTTAAGCCCTGTAATATATGAGAGAGTAACATATTGAGTTGCCATTTCTGTTTTCATATTTTGCTGAATGTTGAGTTTACTGCTAGTAGTTTACGTCTGATAAATAAGTCCCACTTTGGATCTCATTTGCAAACAATGCGGTGAGCTAGTTGATTGATGTTTCAGACAGTACGAATGTGTTCTTAGATTGATTTTGATATTTTTGGGACGTCTAATGAAGTATGCAAGTCCGGCTTTGGAGGACTTGAAATTTTGGTTCGAGATTGTTTTACATGGCAGAATGAGTGGATGGAATGATTTGTACTGAGATGGAAATTTGAGTCCTGTATTAGATACTATTGCCAATGTTCTGGTGTTTGTGAACTAGTCTTTTGAGCATTTGAGTCATTATCTGTCTCTAAATCCTCATTCAATTCTTTATATGCTGTCGTGAACTTATAAATTGAGAGATAGCATGGGCAATTTGCTTGGCTCATTAATGGACAAAATTTTAGCTTTGTCAGCCTGTCTACTAAGATGTCTATCTTGAGGAAGTGAGCATTTGATTATGAATAGTTGAGATTTAGGTGTTATGATACTAATTGGGAAAAAAAAGAAGAAGAAGGGGGAGAGAGAGAGAGAGAGAGAAACAAAACAAGAAAAAGAAGGAAAACTTGGTTATGAAAAGGAAATCTTTAATTGATGTTTGGTAGATGGAATATATATATATATATATATATCTTAAATTCATGTTGATATAAATGTGAATGAATGAAATGTTATAAATTGTTATTGGAATCTTACATAACACATTAAGCTGACGAAAAATAATATGAAAATCACATAACTTTGGAATGTTAGATTTGCCTATGTTGGAGATGTGATGATGGGTGAAAATTTGAATAAAAATGTGTAATTTGAATTCGAACTAACGTTAAATAGATAAAGGATAGGAAACAAAGCTATACGGATTATGCACAACATAGCATGTGAGAATAGAACTATGATAGTAATTGGATCGGAATGACGCAACGGAAGCGGGTGAGCCTATAACCCATAGGCTCGAGGCTCTGATCATCCTCTAGATGATCGCACAATTATTTCTTTGACAGAAATTGAAGAGACCATCATATGGATCCCATCGATGATATAGGTATCTTGTCACCAATCCATATTCCCCAGTCTTATAGAAATCACGAAAAGAGAAGTCATATCCCAACCAAGGAACTAGAATGGAATTTTTCGTTGTTCGGAAGCCATCAGCTCAAGAATTCAATTCGTTAAATAACTTTAGTAATTGAAGAATCACTTTGTGCACCTTGGAAGACGTTTTGATTTCGGGGACGAAATCTCCTAAGTAGGGGAGGTTGCAACGTCCCGACCTATTTAATAATAAAATAAAGAAATTAGGAATATTGATTCAAAGTGCTGAATTATAAGATTTTATTTTAATAATGGTAATTAATTCAATCATTTTGTTTAATAAATAAAAACGAATAGAATAAAATATAAGTAAATAAGTGGTTGTCGAACAAGGCACATGAAAGGGTGGGTTTCATCATAACTTTACAAAGCAAGCCAATTTTCGTACAACTTTTCCCTTGATACATGATTAAACATTAAGTTTATGGTTCTGAACTTCTAGGAAAAGATCTTGTATTACGGTTTGATATGCTTTAGTCTCTCCATAAAATTTCTTGGATGAAATAAGGGTTGAAATATAAGAATTGCCTTCTCAAATGGACTACCCAACCAAATCTCTTTTTCTTTGAAAGCCTTGATTCCTTTAAAACATTCATAATTCAAACTTCTTGTGCGGAAACCCAATTCTAGTTCCTAGCCAATTGCCTTTACCCACTGTGGAAAAACCCAGACTTCATTACTCTCCCTTTCATGAAAAATGAAGACATGAACCCAACGAAGTCTACTCATCATGGCATGAACCCTGAGCATTATTAGTTAGCTCTGCAAAAAGTCACACAACTTCAAGAAGAAAAATTGATTAAACCCACAAACTCTCAGTGGGCATGTGAAGCCTTTTATGTGAATAAACGGGTGAAGGAAATAAGAGGAAAACTTTAGTTCGTTATTAATTATCAGCCACTCAACCATTTCCTTCAAGATAATAAGTTTCCTCTCCCCACACAAAGTTTTCTTTTCTCCAATTTACTTAAAGCTGTAATTTTTTTCTCAATTTCTTATAAAGGCAAGATTTTGGCAGCTTGGAATTCACCCTCATGATCGTCCTAAGACTGGATTTTATATTCCAGATCGACACTACCACTGGACGGTTATGCCAAGTTAATTCATGGAAGCTTAATTTCTTTTATGGGTAATTCATTTCCTAATACTACTATTTTTTCCCTTTTAATCTTAATTGTTATATTTTCTTTTTTTTTTTTTCTAGATATTCTTAGCTTAGTGGGTTAACGTACCTTGAGACCCAGGCTTAAGAAAAATGGCTATTTTCTCTCAATTTATCTACTAAATTCTATGAATATCTTGAAAAAATGAAAATAATATTAGTAATCGTCCATGTGGTGGCTTACGCCCCTATAGTGGACTAATAATTGATTACCAATAATACCAAAGGGAAAGTTGATAGTGTAAGGAGGAGATGATTCCAGAATTTTAAACTTTCATGAGTCATCTTTTTACTAGCAGCTCTCTTAATTCTCTCTATATTTCCTCTTCCGATAAATTAGAATATCTGTATGAATATGAATATTTACCTGATGATAATAAAGTTTGTGTCACAGATCTTCCCCTTTTAAATTTATATAATGCTTTTTCAAAACCTTCTAGTTCTGTTAAGAAAATTGTCACTAAATTATTTTCAACTCCTCGTTCTTCTTCTATAAAAGAGTATGCTCAAGCATGAAAGTTTGATCAATTCTTTGTTTCAGCTACAGAAACAGAACATCCTTTTCCTCTCCAATTTCCTAAAGATTTTCCTACTCTTTGGCAAAAACAAGGTTTTACTCATCTCCATTTTGGTGCAATTCGCATTGCTGTTACCTTTCATGGTCGTAAAGGTCTACCAGTTACTTCTCGTATCGCTTTGGTAGATACAAGATTTCTCAAATAGCAGCATGCTTACATTGCAACTATTCAAACTACCTTAAATGTTGGTACAATGGTCTTCACATTCTTTCCAAATTTTAATACACCACTAGCTGATCCTCATCTACTTGGTGGTTTAAAGATTCAAATCCAGATTGGTGGAGCCTCACAAATCTCAAGGACCTATGCCACAACCCTTCACTACCAAATGGCCTATCGGTTGCAAAATCATACCCTTGATATCTTTTTGCCTACTTCCACAGATGAAGCCCTTTTTGTGTCCATAAATGATTTTCATCAAGCCTCATATGTCCATATTTCCAGAAAAATTTCCTGACATGTGCTCCTCAAGCTTCTTCCTGAATCTTGGATTACATCCTATGAAATAACCAATCCAAACCAACTACTATCCAATCAACAGATCCCGTGTTTACCTTAAAACATGATAGAACTGTTGAAATTACCTTCCCTAAAGCCCCTAAAACCATTCAACCACTTCCTCTTCCTCAGACATCAGCTCCGTTTACATCCACCATGCATAGATTTCTAAAGATTATTCTTGTCAAGTACCAATCAAATATTTTCAAGCTCCTGGTGTACTAGTATACTACTTCCAAGATCCTGACACTAGTCATAAGTTTTTTTTATCACTATGACTGTGATGATTGTTTATATGCCGATGCTAATGAAGATCAAAAACCAAAAAGAAGAAATCGAAAGAAATCCTCTCAACAATCTTTCTGCGAAAGGTATGAAGCTGGTGACTCCATAGTAGATTTGCTCGGAGAACCATCTGGTAAATTTTATTATTTTGTTTCCTATGGCAATCGTCTCAAATCAAAATCCAAAATACTTCCTTCTCCCTGTAAACCTCTAATTCCCCCTCACAGCCTTCATTTTTCAGACCTTTTGTTCAGATCATTGACTGTTATATGTTCGGTCTTTCATCTTCTTGGACATAAGATGATTTTCCTCAACTTGATTTTCAGAATAAGGATGAAAAAGCACACACCGCCATAAGATCCCTCATTCTACAACCATCCTTCCTGATGGTTTAAGATCTTCAGTATCTCCTGCTAAGGCTGTTCTAAATTGGCAATCAGCAAATTCCTTGGCTCATAATAAGATTCTTCAACGCATAGAAAAATCTCAAGATGCTCTTGAAGCTACTTTTCAAAGGAAGTTATCTTCTCTTGAACTTTTTATTCATGATCTCCAACAAAAAAATACAGACGATACATGATGAACTTCTCCCAATGACATATTCAAATCAGACATTAACTGCAGCATTTCATCAAAAGGATGTTGAAATGAAACATCTAAAATTGCAGTTACAAACTCAGGCGCAAAATATTCACAGCAACAAACCATGCACTATGACCTATTTTTCTCATTTTCTCAAAAACTCTTTCCTCCTTATCCTAATATGTCCCAACCATTAAAATTTACCCCCAAACCAAGTATACTTGACTCTTCAACCTTTTCACCAGATCCTGATAAACCACTACCGAAGAAACCCTATGCCCCTTCCACTGAATCACTGTCACCAACCATAACCACTATATCCACTTCTATAACTTCTGACCTTAAGCAGAAAGCTTCACAACGCATGGTCTAACCATCTGACATTCCAAAAAACCCAATGACAAACCTTCTCAAAACATTAGCCTCCATTCAGACCAGAACCATTCTTTCAATGACCTTAATCACTCTTCAGATTCTGAAATGTCCTTTACAGAAAATCTCTCATTTCCTTTAATCCACATGGTTAATCCTGATGAAGCACACTCAAGAGCTACACATGATAAGCAAACAGAACCTATGGTTGAAGAAATGGAAGAAGATACAACCCCTTCTCGTTTTTCCAACAATTCATTTTCAAACCCACATTCACAAGGATTTTCCTTTGATAACATTTCCCACTCAAAATGGTTTGAAAAACTATATGATATTCATTCTTGGTGTACTATTGAGATGTTAGTTCTAAATGCCACTCTCCAAATGGTTATAACTAAATGTGTTGTAAGATTCATTGGTCAACTTCGACAATGGTATTTAGCACTGGGAGAATACCGTCAACTTAAGCTCAAACAAGTTCCTACTTTGGCAGCCTTTATAGAAGTTCTTCACAATGAATTTCTTCACTCCTTTGATGTTCAAAAAAGCAATATCTACGAAGAATATCTGAGTATGACGTGTTGCTCTTTCAAAAGGAAAGATTTAGAACTCCATTATGATCGCATGTCTAAAATATTTTACATCCTCGACATAATGGATGATGTCAACCTCAAGCAGACATTTCTCAATTCACTCCCTAAACCATTGGGGAATGAAATATTCCGATTGCTTCCGACCAAATCGTTGACTCTTGGCACTACATCTTTGGGTTCTATTTATCAACATGCTCTGCCTTCTTTAGAGAAACTTTGTAACCACCAAAAGTTTCTCCAACAACTTTAAGAACAAGGAAGACTCCTTGGTAGAGCATGTGATCGAAAGAATTTACTCATTAAATGCATAGATAAAAAATGCACTTGTCAACCATCACCTCATAAGTCTAAGCATTTCCAGAAATGGAAATCCCATTCTTGAAAATCTTCAAAATTCTTGAAATTTCCCCGGAAGAAACAATGGAAATATTTCAGGGAAAAAAAATTTCATGGTCATCGTAAATTTGACTGGTGCTACATCTGCAAAAAGAAAGGTCATTTTGCTAAACAATGCCCTCTGAAGT
>JAULLD010182076.1:0-11848 GCA_035668095.1 Sarracenia minor
TTTTTGTATTCACGATGAGTTGGCCGTAAGTAGGCGATTGGTTCATATGCGGAATAGAATCTTATGTTTGGGATAGTGAGGCGGTTTATGATTTTATCTGGTTGAGGCGTGTTTGGTTAAGGAGAAATCTTCGTGGCTTAGTACACGATTAGAACGGTTGTAGTTACGCTTAGTGAGAAGCGAGATTTCAGTCGGAGATAATCTTGATGGTTTATGAGGGTTGAAGTGTATATCTTTTGGATAGTTTTAGTCAACGCAATTGAATGATTTAGTATTTATTACGTTGTTTATATTTTGTTAGAACCTGATACTTCCTTTGCCTCAGTATGTGATGTTGTACAAGTTGATATTAGTCCGGCTATGCAATTAAGTTTACGAGTTGTGTTGTTGAGATTTTGTTGTTATCCTTAATTGATTAAATCTGACTATGGTCGGGATAATTAGTTAGTTGTGTTTACGATCAGGATGTCATGCCTTTTGTTTCAGACCATAAAAGTGTCGTGTTTATGATGATGATTGGCTTTATGCCCATTTTTGCCATGTGTGCCCAGGTTGATTAATGAGATTGGACAACGGCAAGCCCGGGTTGATTGATGAGACTAGACAACGGTAAGCCCATGGTTGTGTTCTGGATGCAAGTGACTTTGGGCATCGGTACACCCAAGTTACTTGGCTTATTGTTGTTTGTTTATTTTCTTATATGTGAATCCTATGTATTTTCCTGTGGCATGAATTTAAAATGTGTATAACACGTGGTATGGGACATGGTTTATACGTCATTTGGGACGCACACGTACCTTGAGTGCGTACTTGACACTTTTCTCTATCTTTTCCTTTCTTAGACATGTGTTTGCATAGTACAATGACCGTTTCTGTGTTAGTTTGCTTGGGGGACGATCAGGACTATTATGCGTGACATGTGTTACGAGATGGGAAGGAGGTCAATGTGAGGAGTGACGTATATAAGTTATGGTATGGGACGTAGCCTATATACGTAACGAGAGAAAGATTATTTTCTCATACTATTACTTTCCTTGGGTTTCCCTTTTGTAAATTAATACGTTTGTATCCTCATTAGTCTTGCTTTTGCTTATACATATCAACTGTTTTCTTTAACAATGATATGCGATAACCTTTTCTGTGTCCAGCTAAACACGGTTTGCGTAATCACATGTCATCCTTATAAAGCATGTCTAGTTCATCTGTAGTATGTTTCCTATGAGCCCAGTGGCTCACGTTGTCTCTGACAATGTAGGTGATCGTAGCAGGGACATGGCGAAATGAGGATTGGAGCTTGCGGAGACCTTTTATTGTTTTGTAGTAAGATTTTAGACATGTAGACGCTTAGGTCGTTGGCACCTTTGTTTAGTGCCTAGCTTTTAGTTATATATGTTGCTAACATTTGTTTTGCAGGTTGCTCGCTTTAGTTTTGTAGTTTACGATTTAAGTTTTGTATCGCTTATCTTTCCGGATCTTGGAACCCGTTTATGTATTTATTAGTTTCTTACATTCATTTATTGCTTGTTGTGAGGCCGATGTGCCGGGAGGGGTTTTGGGTTTTTCTTGGGTTGGTTTTAGTGCTCGGTGAGTATGTATGTGAGTGAGTTTTCCTTTTTGGCCTTAAAGAAAAAATACAAGATTTTAGAGTTTGGAAATCAACCTTTGTAAAAACTCCTTGGAGGTACTGCGCTGGATGCACGCTTGATGCGCGCTCGAGTGGGATTCCCTATTTCTGGTTTCTCCGAAAATGTTTCCTTTTTTATTTAAACTTTAGGAGTTTGTTTGTTAGCTTTCGAGGCATTTTTCACGCATAGTATTATTAGTATTTTCTATATAAAATGGTCTCGGTTGCTAAGGCTTTGCTAGGGTTTTAAATGGCTTAAAACTTAAAGGATTTTCTTAAGTTTTAATTAGTATATTTTCGGTTTTATCTTTGTTTAGGGTTTTGATTTGGGTTTATGGGTTAGATTATATTTAACGCGGGTTGGGGCTTTACAATTCCCCCTCGTGTGTTTTTCTTATAGGTTTGATAACGTCAAATCTCGCAAGTGGATCTTTTGATCCAACATATCAAAAGGATAAGCGGTGCAGGTGCGAGGATAAGAGGATTATCGAACCGGGTTGTCAGTAACCTATTCCATTTTTAGGAATCCATATCTTAAACAAATAAGGATACGCAAAAATATTTTTTCACTCGTGACGAATATAGGCTATGTCCCATGCCATAGCTTATAAACGTCACACCTCACATTGACCACCGTCCCACCTCATGACACATATCGCACATAATAGTCCTAACTGTTGTTGGACCGAAAGTGTATCGGTTTTAAAAAAAAAAATTGTTTTAGTGCTCTTTTTTCACCAAAATAAACATGCTAAACATACAATGGACAGAAGCTTATACCATTGGTGATTTGTCGAAAAATCATAAATTATTCCACGTTATCGTTGAGACGACCACGCGATCATCTCACGTATAACCCTTGCACGTACTCGCCTCCGGTGGGTGGGCACCGATTCGAAATGAGACTTGAGGCTTCAACACACTTCTTCCTTCTCCAAATCTCCATGAAAAAGCAAGACCCGAGAGTGGGAGAGAGGAGAGGGGCGGTGGCATTAGAAGAGGCAACAAGACTAGGGTTTCATTTCGTTCTCATATTATCTATATATATCATCCTCCACGTATTTTAAGAATAATAATATTATTATTATTATTCCACTACAAAATACAAAGAAATATATATATATATTAAATATACAACAAAATCCACCCATGATAGGGTCGGCCACACATTGAGAAAGTAGGAGAGAGAGGGAGAAAAAAACTCCTCTTTCCTAAATTCTCGCCAAGAGAATATCCCATTACCTTATTATTCTCTATCCAAGATATATTAAAATATATCTAAGAGAAATATTAGGTAAATATAATCTCTTAGGGCCGGCCATGTAACGGCCTAAGCTGTTTTATTTAAATTTTAATAAAAAAAATTAATTAATTAAATTAAATAATTCTTGTACCTGGATAATTTTTGGGCAAAAGAAATAATTAAAATTTTGTTTAAAAAAAAAGAGAAAAGTTTGTATTAATACATATTTAATTATTTTGTTTCTAGAATTTTCAAATTATTAAAAAAAAAGGGGGCAAACAAAACAAAAGTCGCGAACAGCCCAACACCTTCGAGAAGCCGAAGCTCGGCAAAAACCAGAGACGGTTTCGGAGAGGGAGAAGAGAAGAGAGGGGAGGAGAAGAGGGAATGAGCCGCCATCGACCGTCGGCCACCACTGCCAACCACCAACAACCGCCGTCGTGCCACCATAGGCGTGAGTCGCCGCCGGCACGAGGGAGAAAACGGAGAAAAATAGGGGAGTTCTCCGCGACGGCACCTCGAGCTTCGGGACGGATTTTCGCGTCGATTCTTGGCTCGATTCTCTTGATTTCTTCGTATAAGGTAATATTTGAAGCCTCCTCTACATATCCACTATTTTTTGGATTGATATCAACGTTTTGTGATAGATCGAGGGATCGAGGATACTGAACCCAACGTAAACCCGTCGGCCCCATTTTTGGCTTTTTGAGTTTTTCTTGATCCATTGATGTTAAAAACACGAAATGGGACCTAGATCTAGTTACTTAAGCTTGCTAGAATCATTGTTGTGAAATCAATTTTAATTTTGGAGAAGCTAGGGTTTTCGGGTCGAATTTCGGACTAATTTGGGGGTTTCGACCCTATGGGGAAAATTTCACGAAATTGACCCCAATTCTAAGATATTGGGGTAGAATAGAGTTTGTGATTGAAATTTAGTAATTTTTGGATAGCCGGATTATATCTCCGTAAATTAATCAGCAAGTTGGTAATTTGATTTTTTGCCAGCGGGATGCACTTTCGGGAATGGTTTGAGACGACTATGGATTCGGTTCGGTTTCTTGGTAACGATTCGGTTGTGAGGTAGGATTCTAGACCTTATAAATCCCAATGGAGATATGTACTGAATTTTTATTAAAATTTGGTATTTGTTTATAAGTTATTTGCCAAGTACCCAAACTTAAGCCTTGTTAGGCTTTTAGTTTGAACTTATAAAATTGAGAATTGAACCCCAAAGATTTAGACTTAGCTATGGCTAGTCGAGTTAGTTAGAATTATGGTTGGGTAATCTGTACAGTGTTGAGGCTTACGCCCAAGTGTCGAAAGAAATTGAGAATGACATTGATTAGATATTTTGAACCCTAGGTATGCTAAAATAATGGAAATAAAGTGATGCCAGATGTTGGGCTCGATGACTCGGTTATTGAGCTTTAGGAAGATCATGTTCTACCTTGTCGTATTAAATGTTAATTTTGATATCTGTGTTGTAGGGCATCTTGATAATGGTATGTGTTTTTGTTATAGAATATCATGTACTATTAAATATTTTTGTTGGTATATCGTGATGAGTACCTATGACACCCTGGTCATGTTGTGTTGGATTTCGGTAGATGTGTTTAAAGATGTGTAGGCTCCCTTAAAATAGCCTTATTTTTTATGATTAGACTTGGAATTTGGCTAAAGCAACTGTAGGAGAATAGCCTCACGTATTCTTATCTCCTGTTCTTAGTGATTGATTATGTGGCATGTGGCATGTTTTGAATGCGTAAAGTTTACGAGCTAAGGTATGAGACTTAGCACGTCTACTTTACGATACATGATGTTGCCTCGGTCAAGTGATGATTGCGGATCTCTAAGCCAATTCAATCCTATTCATGGATGATGGTACAGTTAAATGTTTTGTGACGGGATTCTGAATTGGCTATGAGATTTAGACGGGTCGGCCTTGCCCTCAAACCTTCGGGTCTGTAAAAGAGTTGCATTAGATTGGATATGGGTCGGCCTTGCCCTCAGACCTTTGCGTCTGTGAAAGAGTTGCATCGCTAGATAGACGGGTCGGCCTTGCCCTCAGACCTTCGGGTCTGTAAAAGAGTTGCATTAGATTAGATACCGGTCGGCCTTGCCCTCAGACCTTTGGGTCTGTAAAAGAGTTGCATCGCTAGATAGATGGATCGGCCTTGCCCTCAGACCTTCGGGTTTGTAAAAGAGACCTTCAGGTCTGTAAAAGTGTTGCATCGCTAGATAGATGGGTCGGCCTTGCCCTCAGACCTTTGGGTCTGTAAAAGAGTTACATTGTTAGGTAGACGGGTAAGCCTTGCCCTCAACCTTCGGGTTGTAAAATAGTTGCATCGCTTGTGAGACGGGTTGGCCATGCCCTCAAACCTCCGGGTTTGTAAAATTGTTGAATCGCTTGTTGACAGGCCAGCCGTGCCTTCAAACCTTCGGGTTTGTAAAAGCGTGCATTGGTTGGGTTTGGGTAATGAGACTGTAAATATATGTTCACAATATTCTTTAAAAAAAATGTAATGTGATTCACTTTTTATGGAAATTGTATAAAACCATTAACTTATAACAAAACTTCGATCTTGGAATTATGGATATGGATTTGAAGTAATAATATTTCTTTTATTGCAATGCGATTACTTTATTTTATTTGAAAATGGGCATGTGACATATATTTTCAAGAAAGAGTAAGAGTTTACTTTTATGATTAAAATCAGTACTTGTCACATGCCAACCTTGCATATCATATTGTGGTTTATTTGGTCTATTATCCTGCTACTTGGGCTCAGCCCGTGTATTTAAAATTTTTTCAGGTTGAGCTTATAAAGATTATGGATCAGCAAAAAGATGTGAAAGCTGTGACATTGCATTTCATCTACCTCATTCATCCCAGTCATTGCCATTTAGATCAGATAGATGTATATAAATTTATTTTCAGCTTTGAAATGGGATAACTGTATGGCCATAAGGCCAATTTCATTTTATGCATGCATGTGAGATGCCGTCGGGTAAGCGGTTTATATTTTTTTTATTTATTGGGTTGAAATAGTATAGTAGATGCCGTGGAATGGCCTTATTATTGTAATAGCTTAGAATAGCATAGTTGTGCCGTTATGGGCTTGGTATAGCATAGGATAGCTTAAGAGTGGGTTGTTGATTTTCTATTTGCAGGTGAAGATTTGGCCATTTCCCGTTATGGGTAGGCCCAAAAACAGGGGAAACACTGCCGAAATTTCTAAAAATTTTAAAAGTTAGAATATTTTCCAACCTTTTCTTAAAATTCTTGAAGGAGGAAAATATTCTTATTTTCTTAAATCAGTGTTTTAAGGAAATGAATATTTGGCATGAGATCCGGCATCCTTTTTTTTTGTGGATATTCTTTATTAGATTATTTATTGGTTTAGGTCAGGACGTTACAGATGGTATCAGTGCTCTAGGCTCGAATACCTTAGGACCGTGGGAAGGGTCGTGTGTTATACCGAAAGAGGTGAATTGCATGTTGCATTCATGTCATGCATGCTTGCATGTTTTTGTGATGTGACTTACCTGCGCATGCTATGTGATTATGTGAGCATGGAGGTAGGATTTCAAGGATGATGTTTCTTGGCTCGGCGTCCATATTACTGGTTTGGGGTTCCATTTAGAAAGGCGCCTCGCGAACGCCCATTCTACTTGGAAATCTAGGTCAGTGGTTTGGATTGAGATATCACTCCAAAGAAATCTCCTCAATATATGGTTATGTGATGCTATGCTTACATGATTTTGTGATAGCATGTTTACCTTTGACCAATTGGTCTTTGGGGTGTTGTCTGGTCTATCCTCGGGATACGTTTATGACTCTCGGTTTGAGTCGGTATTTTATCCCCCACCTTTAGGTAGTGCTATGATGTCTCGGGAACGAGGATGTGATCGAGGTCGCAATATAGATGATGTGTCAACATGATTATGTGTAGATGTTGATATGTGTTGTGATAGACTCGTTGTTTCTTGATTAGCACGTATCTACCCGCGGGATTAGGATGGTGATGGATATCCGAGGGTGAGTAGACCTATGAGTTAGGTAGTTACCTTGGACGATTTGTGCAGATGTGGTGGTTCGCACATCGTGAACCACACGTTTACGTATCTTGTTTCTATGTTGTGAACCGTGTAAAGTAGGTACGTATGAACGGGAGTACTTCGCACGATGAAACATAGATGAAAATTAAGTGGGAGAGTATGATAATGACGAGATGTGACCCCTCAGTGTGCCTTGTTTGAAAATCTCCTCTTCTGAAAGTGAGATGTCCTGAGGGGCTAGAATGACGTTGGTACGTCGCTAGTATCCTGTTTAGGATCAGTATGTTGTGCCGAAAGTACATGTTCAAAGGACGTGTCCATTTGAGGACGAGCGTCAGATTTCTGTTGTGAGAACCGACAAGAGGTGGATGGGTTTGTTAACCTAGTAGATGTACTGTAGCCACGGTACGGCTTGAAATCTGTTGATGAGTTGTTTCGGTTCCTTGGAAGGGAAGTTTGATATTACCTTCTTTTGATCATGGAGCACCCTCTCTACCCCACCCTTTTTCTAAGAGATATCGTTGTGACAAGAACCTAGTGAAAGGGACTTCAAAGGTGAACCAAGTGGTTACTCCTTTGGTCCGTTAAGAGGTCATTGAGTTGGATGATGAAGGTGTTATCGATGATGCCCCGGTAGAAAGGGGGGACAGTGGTGAATCATACTCCTATGGTGTGATTGCCAGTTATGATTATGGGTTCGGGTGGTGATGAGATGGAGTATCAGAGATTTTTTTTTAATCATATCAGGAAATAAGGATCAAGGAGGTATTAGCGGTATAGCTGGAGAGATTCCCACTTAATTGGGAGCTCTTCTCTTTGTAAGTGCAGAGGCACATGGTTTTGGAGGCTAAGAGGCTAATTAGGCTGGTTCCTCTTTTGTGGTGAAGTAGTTTCGTTGAACCAGTGTGTTGGTGGAACAGTTTTCCCTTGGTGAAGAGCGATACACAGCGTTGAAGCAGTGACGTTGGGATCACTACCCCTTGTTTAGGAGTTTGTGGTGAATCAGGTGCTGCTGTGGAGTGGCTACGTGGTGCTATTCTTGGGGTTATTCAAGGATTTGGTTTGGTGCCCTAAATACATCCTTGGTAGACCGTGAGCCTAGTGGAAAGTGTCCATGTGGTGTGATTGACCTGACAGTCGTCAATGTGTTTCGAGGATGCCCAGTATGATGTATTACGCTGATTATGGTTCAGGTTGCTAGTAGTTGGGTCGACACCAGTCTCCTTTGGGTCAACCCTAGTGATCTACGTTTTCGAGATCTGTTAGCAAGCAGGCAGTTGTTTAAGACAACTATTAGTTCTTGATGGACTATGCTGAGATTAAGGTATCTACATATTAGTATGTTCTGATGACCTTCTAAGGGCCGTGCGTAGAAGCCGGTGAGATTGAGTGGGCATGTATTCTCATAATCTTTAGTGAGAGCTGGTTGCTGCACCTTATGGGTGAGAGAATGTGCGATAGGTTAGTATATATAACCTTGGTCTGGGCTAATGGTTTTGTGAGGAGTTATGGACCATTGGTGGTTGCTAGTTTGAGACCTCAAGTGACATGGGTTAATGTACCCTTGATGATCAGTTAAGATGAGTTTCCTTATAGTTTCCCTTGAAGCGCTCTTCGCATTCCGAACCTTGTGTGGTTCTTTAGGGGCTCACCTTGGATGGTGCGGGATGATAGTGAAACCGCTTGATTATTTGGTGTTGAGGTTCGAGCTGCTGTTACTTCTGATAATATAGTACATGTGTTGATGTGGTGTTTGAAGGTGTTAGTGTGAGTTGATCACGTTGGTGCTGGTTGAAGTTGGCAGTGGTTGGGTTGATTCACATCTCCTTGATGTCAACACTGGGTTCAGAAGGAACTCAGGATTCTTCCTCTAGTGTTGACACTAGTTTCCTTGTGTCGACACTAGCCTGTGGAGTCGACACTGGTATTCTTTATGTTGACACTCATCATCTTTAGTTTTCACGTATGATTTTGTTGAGATCAGTTCTGATGAGTTTGGTTTGTAACCTAGTTACAGTGAAAACAGTTATAGCTTATGAATTGTCAAAACTAAGTTATAAGGATCCTTCACGTAGGATTGATGCCTTGGCAAGAGCATATGAGGAGTTTTGACTAGGTTGGTTGTTGTGGCAATACCAGTATCGCCAAATGTTAATACCTTGAGGGCAAACAAACGGTGAGTGGAAGTATCGGGGGTGATCTGATCGTTGCTCTCTGTGGTCTCATTGTTGGATCCGTGATACCACAAGATCATATGCATAAAGGATTATCGATTTTGGTGTCCTTTGCGGAGTTATCCAAAGAGGAATTGAAGCCATAAACTGATATCAGTATACAAAGAACTCTGTTTAGTCTGTTTGGTATGTGATCACTTTCAAGTTGGTTGTGGGGCACTTACAGAATATGTAGCAGCCACGAATCTAAGTGTACCTGTGACAGATTGAATATTTTGTTTGAGTAAGACATGATCGTCTGTAGAGACGAGCTTTAGTCCTAAGTGGGGGAGGTTGTAACGGCTTGAGCCGTTTGATTAATAATTTTATTTTTTTTATTTAATTCGATAGAGTTTTGGATAATTCATTTTACCTTCGGATTTTGGGGCTAAAATTGAATTTTTTTAGCTATGGTATTGGCAAAAATCTTTTTGATTAAAAGATTAAAATTTTGTGTGTTTAATAAGTTGTATTAGCGTGTGTATATATATGTATATATATATATTCATTTATCTTTTGTTTAAAAAAAATTGAAGCTTCGGCCAAACGCGCGTACGTTCGCGTAGTCCAGAAGCTTCGGGAGAAGCCGAATATGGAGAAGAAAAGAGGAAGAAGGAGGAAAGGAGAGGGAGGAAACCACTGGGACCACCGTTCATGGCCTCCGACGCCGCCGTCGGCCGGCGAGAAAGAAAAAAAGAGAGATCGCGAAGTAGGGCCGAAACCATTTTCGACAAACACAAACAGAACGAGGGAGAGACGAGAGCGAAGAGGAGGACGGAGGAGACCACCGCCGGCCATCCACCCCAACGTCGACCACCGCCGACCACCTTAGCACCACCTCCGGTGTCAGACGCTGTCGGCAAAGCCTGGGAGAGGGACCGAACAGGGGCAGAAAACAGAGGAATGAACCGCGCACGTAGCCGCGGCTTCGAGGGTTTATTTTGGCTCCGATTCGAGTCGATTTCTTCCAATTGTTTCGTAAAACGTAATCCTCTCGACCGTGTGAACATTTCTAGTAATTTTTCTTGTGATTTGAGCAACGTTTCATGATCGATCAAAACGTTGGGTTGTCGAAACCGAACGTGAATCCAACGGTGGTCCATTTTGGATTTTTGGATTTTTGGATTTTTAGCATGCTTAAAGCTACTGAATGATGAAATTGAACATAGACCTAGTTATCTAAGCTTGCTAGAACTATTGTTGTGAAATCAATTTCAATTTTGAAGAAACTAGGGTTTTCGGACCCGAGTTGGGACCGATTTGGGGGTTTCGGCCATATGGGGATAATTTCACAAAATTGACCCCGATTCTATGATATTGGTGTAGAATAGAGCTTGTGATTAAAATTTGGTAATTTTTGGAAAACTAGATTTTATCCCCGTTAATTAATTAGCATGTTGGTAATTTGATTTTGACAGAGGGACGTGCTTTCGGGGTTGGTTCGAAATGGCGTCGGATTGAACTAAATTTCTTGGCATCGATTCCACTGTGAGGTAGGATTCTAGACTTCATAAACCTATTTATCGATATGGATCATAGTTTTCTCAAAATATATGCATTAGGTCAAAACATGACTGCCGAACTCGACGTGGGCTCTTGTTTGAATTTGAGATTTCTTTTGTGAAATTTACATCACTCATATAAACATATATGATATAACTCATACTAGGAATTTGAGGCATTTTAGGAGTCGATTGGTCTTTCAGAACAATCGGCGGGTTGATGAAAATTGAGTTAATGGTGTTTTGGGGACTTGGAACTTGGGAAGGGTATTGGTTAGATGTTTTGGACCCAAAATTGGGTTGTCTTAACTAAAATATTGATTATACCGGATGTTGGGTTTTAGGGTAATCTCATGCCTTACCTTACTTACGTTAGTTATGATATCAATTCAGGCGTTGTGCTGTGTTGTGAATTACCGTTAAATTACCCCATTTGTGATATTAATGTTAATCCACGGAACTGAACTTGGAATATATGAAGCAATTGAACTTACTTATGCTAATTTGAATTAGCCTTCGCTTGAATGACTTGACTGTGTGATAATTATGTTGTATATTTGAGGATTGATATAATTACATGAAATTGGATAGATTTAATGTGAAATGAGACCAAGTGTCTGAGATTTTGATCTAGGGGAGTCTAACTTGTGGATCTTACATCTATGTTGTTTGTGGATTTGGTTTTGGCTTGTCTATGTACGTGTAAAGTTTACGAGCTAAGGTATGGGACTTAGCACGTCTACTTTACGATATATGGTGTTGCCGCGGTCATGTGGTGATTGCAGATCTCTAAGCCAATTCAATCCTATCCTTAGGTGATGGAATTGTTAAATGTTTTGTGAAAGGATTCAGAATTGGCTATGAGATTTTGACGGGTCGGCCATGCCTTCAGACCTTTGGGTTTGTAAAAGAGTTGCATCGTTAGGTAGATGGGTCGGCCTTGCCCTCAGACCTTCGAGTCTGTAAGAAAGTTGCATTGGATTGGATACGGGTCGTCCTTGCCCTCAGACCTTCGGGTCTATAAAAGAGTTGCATTGGATTGGATACGGGTCGGCCTTGCCCTCAGAACTTTGGGTCTGTAAAAGAGTTACATCGTTAGGTAGATGGGTCGGCCTTGCCTTCAGACCTTCGGGTCTGTAAAAGAGTTGCATTGGATTGGATACGGGTCGGCCTTGCCCTCAGACCAATGGGTCTGTAAAAGAGTTGC
>JAULLD010184282.1:0-11838 GCA_035668095.1 Sarracenia minor
CGTTTACGAGCTATGGTATGGGACATAGCTTGTCTACTTTACGATGCATGGTGCTTGGTTTGGATTACGTGTGCATTGTTCATTTATGAGTATGAGTTTGATACTGAATACCATAGGTTTATATAAATATCTGTATGTACCCTCTACATGACTTGATACGGTAGATGTGAGATTCGGTTGGATCATAGACCCGGTTATGGCACGGATTGTGATTGATGTGTAGTCGTATGTACATTGTCATACGTTTTAGTTATGGTTCGAGGAGCCGTGTATATCTATTCATGCTAGATACACCCTTTTGGTAGAAGGCTTGGGAGTTAGTCCCGTTATCCTTGTGGTGCAGACGTTATGCTTGTTTAGCATGCCCTTCTAGATTATATCTTGTTATAGATTAGTATATCCTTGTCATAGAATTTTGGTGGATAGTATTCTTTTATCCCTGTTGTTGTTGATATCTTCATTGCTGATATCTTTGTTGTTGGAGTTGTGAGCTTTCCAGGTTGGAGCGTAGTACAGTCATGATATGGATGGACGGTTAGATCCCTACGGGATAAGTTTTGGGCATAACGCCTTGGATATTTTGTGATAACCGAAAATGTGGGGAAACCCCTTTTTATAAAAAGGAAGATAAATTCTTTTTGAGAAACGTTTTCATAAAACAAGAGCCATGTGAATACAATTTTTCTTTAAAACTTGGAACTTGGTTTCTGCTTTATTGGTGTAAAGATATTCATATGATCGGATCACATGTTTTACTTGTTATTCATCTCTTAGTATATTTTCCTACAATCGTGGCTCAGCCACCCTAACATTTTCAGGTTTTTGCAAGGACGGATGGGCAAGCTTGGAGGCATGGTCGCGGGCATTTCATCCTTGTATTCTTTATGCACCATGGTTTGGCATATTGTAATTGTGTATGGTTGTAGCTTCTACCATTAGATTTATCTTTTGCTGGGTTGTATGGCCATAAGGCCCTTTTATATCTCGGTTGGTTAGCATGCTGCTGGTAGCTAGCTAGTTTTATTTTGGAGTTCAGTTATTTATTCTCTATGGTTTTGATGTGTGGGTTGTAAGTGTGTTGGAGCCACCCACTTTGTATATTGAGGTTTGAGATGCATGTTGTAGTTTAGACTAGCTTAGATTTGTCGAAGATGCGGATTATTGCTATTATGTTTTCCAGGAACATTGTTTACAAGTGGCAAAAATTTTGGATTGTGCCAAAAATAGGGGAAACTCTGCCGAAATTTCTAAAAATTTCCAGAGCTAGATTATTTGAAGTTTAAGAATCAGGGGTAATCTTGTATGATTTTGGATATTTATTGGACGAATATTGATTCAAGCTCAGGACGTTACAGTATGTGATAGAGGTGATAAATATCAAAGCAAATTTTTACAGATACCTTAGACACTGAAGAACGTTGTTTTAAAGAATTGACTCAGAATCTCGTGATTGGAATACTGATTATTGGGAACAATTTTAGTAATCTTCTTCAAATCACATTATCTTTTGGGATCAAGTTGGACTTCATTTTTAGTTGTAATGTTAGGTAGGCAGCTTTTTATAGGTTCAGGTCAAGTATATAACACTATCTGAATGAAAGGTAACTAGAAAGATATTGATTTCTAAGCATATCGAACCCTTGATCACAGAACTTGGGATCCTCATTTTATCATCACTGCTTGAATATCAGTGAAGCATGTGAGTTTTGGCAATGTGTTGTCATTATTTACACCATTGTTGTTTATTGCATATCTGAGTTGCTCTGTTGCTTTATTTTTTAATGATTGCACGGCCGCATAAATATTTGTACTTGAATTATTGTGGCATTCTTCATCAAAGTTCCCTGGTTTTTCATTTCTTCATTTATTTGGTGCAATACCTTTTCCAGTTACCAAAAATTTAAATAAGCACCCTTTGGAGTTTATATGGGTTTTCGAAAAGAAATAGGTTGCTTTTTATGTTATAAGGCTCAAAATGGAGGCCTAAGACAGTATTTGTAGCAATGAGAGACGAACATGTTCAAAAATTCAAAGATGGCCTAATATCATTTCCCAAAATCTAACATAATTTTTCAAAAACATAATTGTAATGTGTATTCCCAATATTCAATCAAAATGAAGATAACAAGATTCTCAACGAACGTGGTTGAAGACAAAATATCATTTACAAGTAAATGTAATTATTCCCTCTAAAATAAAAGTTATGTCTTGAAAACATAGTTTAAGGGTTAAGTCTCCATCATTTCTGTATTTTTAACAATTATTGCTATCAATCTTCATTCTAATGTAAATATCCAATTAATCGGGTGTGCAAAATATACCAGGTGGTCAAGTTTTGATCATTATCATTCAAAATTTTCTAACTTAAAAGTAAATTCATGTTTTTCTTATCAAGGATATTTAAGTTCCAATTTTATTTTTAACTTTTTCAAACTTACATGCAATGCCCCATAATTTTAAATTTTTATTTACAGAACAAAATGTTAAGTGGTCTAATTCTACCCCTAATTTAAAACTTCCAATGTCCTCATTAGACAAATGACAATTAAAAATTTAAAGGAATAGAAATTTTACCTAAAGAACTGCAGCATAAGAATGTGGAACATTATCTGAAAGTTTTCAATTTGAACTCTATGCCATTTAAATGTTAGACTAAACAATTATATGGATAATGACATAAAAATAAAGCATAACGGACAATTGAAAGATAATACTACTGAAGTTTTATTAATATGTAAAGATCTGTAGAGACATCATAAAAAGTGGCAAGAGTCGGAGGTTTATGTTTTCGGGGGTGAAAGGGAAGGTTGGGGATTTGGTGGGGTTGTATTTGGTTATAGGTGGGTTAGGTGGATTGTGGAGGTGTGTGAGGGGATTGGGGAGGCTATGTGGTTATAGCTAGGGATGAGATGAGGATGGATTAGAAGACTGGGCCGGTTGTTGATGTATCAGGGGGTGGGGTGACGACGTAAGTGTGGGACAGTTTGCGATATGAGGGGGTGTATGGGGAATTGGTGTGGTGAGTTCGGGGGTGAGCTGGGAAAAGTGTGTGGTGAACGAATCCAAAATGGGTGTGTAAGTGACCAAAGTGTGGATCCGTTCGTCGAAGAGTTGGCGGTGGCGGGGCGTTGTTTGGATGGTCGAATGGTGGATGGGGGTCTATTGTGGATTCATGGTTAGGAGCGTAGACCCCACAGTGTGGTATTTAGGAGGGTAGGTCTCGTACAGGGGGGCCACTGTGGCGGGGGTAAAGGCGGGTGAATGCCCAATGCCTCCATCATCCGCCGCAAATATTCTGATTGGGTATCCAGTCGGTCAATGTTAGAATTATAGTCACCGTGTGTAAAAACCCACAGTGCCTCTGTATATCGACGGGGGCAGAGGTGGAGGGGCAGGTGTTAGAGTCAGCGCAGCGGAGTTTAAAAAACTTTTATACGATGACGTGATTGTAAAAAATGTCTCATCGCGTATTTAATGAAAAAGCTAAAATATTATTTCGAGTTAAGATCAAAATATACCTTTCAAAGCTTGTAGCAAAGTTTCTAGATTCTACGTAGTCATGCGAGACCATCCAGTGACCTTCTCGCATATGACCCGACGCACATCTTGATTTCGACATGTGGGCACCGATCTGAATCAAGTCCTTAGGCTTCGAACGTACTTCGAATCCTCTCCAGAAGTTGTAGAAAAATCAAAAAGGAGGAGAGGGAGGGGTGGTGGCAATGGCTAAGGAGAATATGTTAATTCTCCTTAATATGTTATGTATATTATGCTATGCATATTAGAGCTATATGTATATATCACCTTTCCCATATTGCATTAAGTAAAATACAAGACTTATGGAATTATTCCCCTTCCTAGGGCCGGCCATAGAGAGAGAGAGATGGGAGAATTACTTTTTTCTCCATTTTTAATATATTACAATATATCAAAAATATTCCAAGTGTATATACCATTGTCATATTTGCAATATAGAATATACACTTACCAAAATTAATTCATTATCTCACATCATAGGGCCGTCCACCTAGGGGATTTCCCAAACTTACCACTTTTTCAATTATGCCCCTAGATATTTAATTTAATACCCCGATTGCCCCGGTGAAAAATTCGACGATCGAATTAATTTAAATAATAACTGAAGCCAACCAAAAACCCGTGCGTATAAATGGGCTACATGAGTGATCACGAGGAAGTATAGGACATAGGCTAACCGTACGAGAAAATCAGATATCCCTAACTCAACCCCTAAGTTAGATCCTTTCTCGCACAAACCAGGACTTATTCCACAAGAGGCCCTAACTGAACTCCTGACCCTAACTTAATTTGTGTCTCGAGTTTCCAATTATCATTTGCACAGTAGTCTCCCCACGTTTAAGATGTGGATTCCCGATAGTCGAATTAGGTTACTAACAACCTGGTTTGGTAATCCTATTATCCTTGCAACCGCGCCGCTTAACTTATTGAGTATGCCGGATCAAATGATCCACTAGGCAGATTTGGCATAGTCAAACTTATAAGAAAACCACACGAGGTGAAACTCCTCAACTTAAGTTAAACGTGGTTTTTGTCAGTTGATTATCAACTATTGATTAAATAATGATAGTACCCAACCCACCGGTCATATTAATCTTAATATCGAAATCTCAACCATTGGTGATTCAAAGCACTATGCATTATCTGAACAAGATTCGATCAATCATGTCAGGAATAAGAGGATGTGCAATACATGATAATATAGGATGTGGATCAATTCATATGATCAGTATAGAATTGATCATGCTAATGATCCTGCTCAATACACTCCAAGTGTGCTAACACATCGAGCTTGAACATCGAATTCCCAGACCAGAATTCGAGCCGTTCGACCTAGCCAAGATCGGCTACTATAATGATGTGCTACAATCATACCAATGGATAATCCGGGTCCATTGCGATTATGAGCCCACTTATATATTTTTCAAAACCTTTAACCCGATCTTCCGCGCTTCATGCACCAGTCAAATATTAGACAAAATATACAAACTATGCATTCACACATCATACACAGAATGAATATGAAACAATAAATGTAAATCCTCTCAATTGCTTTCTCATTAATATGCCAAGGAACAACGATAAAAATACATAAAAGCATGGCTTTTAAGTATACTATCGTAATAGCAGAAGGGTCAAGGTGATGGAGATCAGGTGGCGGTGTGAAAAGGCATGGTTGATGGGATGGGTGTTGGCGCCTAGAACTTAGCGAGAGCACTCATGCACTTCGCCTAGTTACCGGGCTGGTAGGTGGTGTCTTCGCGATTGACGATTTTAGTACAAAGGATGGCGAAAGGTTGTGGGAGGTCCTTGGTGGCTTGTTGAAGGTAGGGGACAATGACGTTGGCGGAGGGGAGGTCGAGCTTTGGGTTATCGACCATCCAACCCATTTGCCCAATCATTAGTTCGGGGATAAAAAATTAGTAATTGGCATGGATGGCATAGAGGGCTCGGAGGTTCTCATTTCTCGGCTCATGCTTGTGGATGCCGTGAAAGACGTCGGCCTTGAGGACTGTGTCGGGAAACCACATCCTTTCTGCCAATTCACCGTGTCGGACAAAGTTATGCCCTAGTGGAGAGCGGCCTTCAAGCACTTCTTTCACCATGTCGGTGCGGGTGAGATGATCGTGGATAGTCCCCCGATTGTCGAGAATTTTGTCAACCAATGTGCCATAGATTTTGAGCGTCTCGGTGAGAGTGTTGGCGTCGAGCTCCACATTATAACCGTCGACCGAGGTATGGTAGTACTCCATCATACACTTGTCGGGGTTCTCTCGGAGGTCCCTCCGTAAGTTCTGGTAAAAGAGTCGGCCACCCGTGGATAGATGATCGGAAAGGGATGGAAGAGGCCGCTGTGGCATGTGAGTTTATGAGGTCGATGCTGACATGGGCTATGGTCTTGTGATGCAGGAACTTGTCTTGCACCGGGAAGTGCATCCCATGGAGGAGGATGACGGTGGCCCATGTGCCGGAGACTTCGGTAGCCGAGCCTCGGGAGGATACTCCTTGGGTGGTGGTGTGTGCTCATTTGTTGACTCGGGATTCCATTGGTAGACAATGTTGAGAGTCGGGAGTAGTGTTTAGAGAGAAGAGAGAGCATTAGAGAGAGTTTTGTGAGGTGGAGAATGAGTTAGAGATTGAAATTTTTGTAGATTTTAAGCACGACATCTGAACTCTTTGGGAGAGAGTCTGGATGGTTTTCATCCAGAAAGTTTTTATGTTTCCAGTGGGGTAAGAGTTTGGACTCTTTTCTGGACACTTGCTGAGAGTCGCGACGGGTGTCAAGACGAATTGTGGATAGTCCGCATGGTTTTATCCCATCCGGACTATTTTCGACGGTTGAACCCTCGCACCTTCTCGAGGCGCCGGAGCCATAATGGTGTGTCGTAAATGTAAACGATGTTTGAAATTTCGTCTGGACAGTAATAGGGAGTCCGAACGGAGGTACTAGGTAGCAGTTATGTGCTACGTCCTTTGGTATTCCATCTAGATGGTTTCAGGGGGAGTCCGGATGGTGACATTTGGTCTGACTGTACGTTTGACATGATGGGTGACCGTTGGGATTCTATACCGTCCGGACTCTAGGGTTTTACCATCCAGACAGGTTTTTTTTGTGTAAAAATTTTCTAACCACTGGGTTAGTATTTTTACCGATTTTAAAATAGGACTCGAGATATAAGTAGCTTCGAAGACTCGATAGGCCCAAAGCAGCTGCTAGAACAAACGATCTTAGTGCGGACACCAGACATCTCCACACTGATGATCACGTTACATAAACATGATAGAAGCAAGGTCTTTAATACTTAGAGTCCCAGGAGTTAGATTTCTTGTAGTACATCCTCAATCTGATCTTTGGATTGATTAGGCCGGTACCTCGAGGTATTACGACTAGATGTGTCAGCAAGGGCATGAAGAGGAGTCTCAACCCATCCAGTGGGTTACTCATCCCTCTCTTGACCACCTTCAAGATATGTTTACCTCTAGAATAGTAATACACCTTAAAATGTGTGTTGCAGTGGTCAACTAGCTCGCAACAGCTTTCTTTGAGGCAACATCTACAGAATCCTTGTCTCTTTCCTCTACATTTCAAGGCATAGAGACTTCTACCATGACATGGTTCTTGCTGACCAAAACTGGGCACACGATCCATTTAACCTCAGTGTGCAAGGAGGATAACTTAGCTTAAGAGAGCAGTTTAATGTCTTCGGACCAAAAAATTGAAAAAATATTTGATGTTTCGAGGATTGTCTTTTCACTCGCCCTAACTTGAACGAAGCAATGTCCTCATTAGTGGAGTATCATTCATTACTTAAAATACCTTTTGGTTCCTTCCCAGACAGGGCTAAGTTTAACATCTTCAGCCAAACTTAGGCAGTCGATTACTCGACTTGCGGGGTTGGGTCAGAGAGATTTATAGATTCAGCTCCAGGGTCTACGAATATTCCTTCGACATACGGTTTAACCTTTGCCCATTTACTTGTAAGAAATTACCTATTTTTGGATTGAGCAACTGGCAGGCACCATGTGGGTAGACATGAGTCACCACATATGGGCCCTCCCACCTAGATTGGAGTTTGCTAGGGAACAATCGTAGTTTAGCACTGAACATCCAGACTTTTTGGTTGGGCGCGAATGTCTTCCGATGGATATGATTATCATGGAATGCTTTCATTCGCGCTTTGTAGATTCAGCCGTTGTTATATGCCTTGTTACGAAGTTTTTGTAGTTCACTTAGCTGCAATCGGTGGTGGTTGCCGGCATTTGGCATGTTGAAGTTAAACGTTTTGATAGCCCAATATGCTCTATGTTCTAGCTCCAGCGGCAAATGGCACGGTTTTTTAAAGACTAAGTGATATGGAGACATTCCAATTGGCATTTTGTATGCATTACCATATGCCCAAAGGGCATCATCTAGCCTTTCAGACCAATCTTTTCTATCAGGGCGGACGGTTTTCATTAGAATATTTTTGATTTCCCTTTTTGATACTTCGACATGGCCACTAGTTTGAGGATGAAAAGGAATGGCAACCTTGTGTTAGATCGAATATCGTTGAAGTAGGGACAAAAAATATTTGTTCATGAAGTGCGTACCGACGTCACTGATGATTGCTCATGGAAAATTAAATCAAGAAAATATGTTACTTTATAAAATTTTAATCACAACTTTGTGATCGTTCGATTTCGTGGATGCAGCTTTAACCCATTTGGATACATAGTCAACTGCTACGAGGATGTATTCACATCCAAATGATGGTGGAACTTATCCCATAAAGTTGATTCCCCAAACATTGAAGATTTCGATAGTTAATATTGGGTTAAGAGGTATCATGTCCTTAGTAGTCATTCTACTAGTTTGCTGGCATAACATGCATCTTTTATGATAGCCATGAGCATCATTGAAGAGTGTAGGCTAGCCAAATCCACTTTGGAGTACTTTGGATGCGGTTTTCTTACCGCTGAAGTGTCACACCATAGGCTAGCGAGTGACAGAACTTGAGAATGCTATCCACCTCCTCCTCGGGTACACATCATCTTATTACTTGGTCACGGCAATATTTAAAAAGCTCTGGCTCTTCCCAGAAGTAGTATCTAACTTGTGAGAAAAATCGATCCTTTTCATATTTGGACCAATCGCATGGGATGCGACCCACCGCCAAATAGTTGACTCTATTCGTGAACTAGGGCGGATGAATAGTGGTGACCAAGAGAAGTTACTCATCGGGGAAAGAGTCTCATACAGGTACATGGTTAGTAGAAGACTGTACCAGGAGTCGGGAGAGGCTACAGAATTTTTGGTGCCTTTCTTATCGCAGATCTCAATATCGAATTCTTGTAGAAGTAGGATCCAACGAATCAGACGTGGTTTTGTGTCTTTCATAGCCAGCAGATGCCTAAGGTCAGCATGGTCAGTGTAGACAACTACCTTAGAGTTTTACTAGCACAATAGATGGCATGGCAGACTTTGTTCTCTCTTTGTCCAAGTACTACTCTGATAGCATAATTAGAGGCATCACACACCATTTTGAATGGTATAGCCAATTTGGTAACTGCATCATCGGAGCTGAGGGTAGAGTATCTCTTAGTTATTCAAAGGCACGCATACAGTTCTCATCAAATTCAAATGTAGCCTCTTCAGCAAGAAGATCGTAAAAGGGGCTTTGAGATTTTTGAAAAATCGTTGATGAATCATCTATATAATCCAGCGTGCCCTAGGAATAAGTAGATCTGTCTTACGGTTGTGGGCAGTGGAAATTTCCATATAAGATCGACTTTGGCATTGTCCACTCCTATTCTGTGTTTGGAGACTATGTGTCCCAACACAATCCCATGTTGGAACATGAAGTGACTCTTCTCCCTGCTAAGTCCGAGTTTGTCTCTCGACAGCGTTTAAGAACTAAGGTCAGATTTGAGAAACAATCTTTGAATGAAGAACCAAACACGAAGAATTCATCTATGAATACCTCAAGGAATTTTTCCACCATGTCAGAGAAGCTATACCTCATTCACCTTTGGAAGGTGGCTGGTGCGTTGCACAACACAAAAGGCATACGCCTGTAGGCGAATGTGCCGAATGGGCCAGTGAAGGTTGTCTTCTCCTTGTCCTTGAGGTATATAGGTATATAATTATAGTTGGAGTAGCCATCCAGGAAGCAGTAATAGCTTTGCCAAGCGAAATGATCCAAATTTGGTCAATGAATGGGAGAGGGAAGTGATACTTCCTCATCATGGTGTTTAGCTTACAGTAGTCAATGCAAACTCGTCAACAAGTAGTTGTGCGAGTAGGAATAGATTCTCCTATGTCATTTGGTACCACGGTGAGCCCTGATCTCTTTGGCACAACTTGTGTGGGGCTCACCCATTTACTGTCTGAGATAGGGTAGATGATACCTATATCTAGTTGCTTTACTACATCTTGTTTAACTACTTCTTTCATGTTAGGGTTCAATCTCCCTTATATTTCTTGTGTAGGTTTTGCATCTTCTTCACAGTAAATGTGATGCATGCAAACGGAAGGGTCAATACCTTTTAGGTCGGTCACTGTCCATCCTATGGATCCCTTGTGGTTGTTAGAGGCTTTAAGTCAAATACTGGTCGGGTTTCTAGGGATGATATGGCGGGTATAGATGAGAGCGGGGGTAGTTCCTTGAATCGTGACACCCGTCGAGGCATGTCTATGTAATCTGCCGTTTCAAGCTTGGCGTTTGATTTGTTGATGGTCGGGTCAAGTTCTAAAAAGTCTTCCCCAAACTAAGCCAAACAGGTTTCCAGAGGGTCGTTGGTGAAGATGGACGGAAGGGCATGTTATGTTACCTACTCGATTTGGTCATTGCAAAGCAATCGACTTCCAGTGCTGGGTGTTGTGAGACATGAAACGCATTAAGCCGTAGTTTCATGCTGCCAAAAGAGATATCCATTACCCAGTTTGGCAGTTAAGACATGCATTGGTTGTGGTAAAAAATGGGCTTCTACGAATGATAGGTGTTTGTCTCCTCGTACTGGTATCCGGTTCGGTGCCTAGTTGTAATATTGTGGACAAGTCGAATTAATATGTTTTATTAAAAATCACAATTTTTTTTTTCATAGAAAATTTTTTAGTTTTAATTAAATTTTTTTAGTGTAATTCGGGGTCCCATGATATTGCCGGTGGTTGGAAAACCTTTAATATATTATTCCAAGATGTTCGGTGCGAAGTAGAGACATTCGAGTCGGAAACGGAGCTCGATTTTCCAACTTCTAATTTTCCATTTTTGGCTGCTACAGGGGGGACCGCTCGAGTGGTCATAACCTTGCTCGAGTGGTTGTGTCGAACCAGAAATATAAAATTTTCGACCGAGGCTTGTTTATTTCATTTGTTTCTCCCCTCTCTCCCTCTAAACGCCACAAGGGCTTCGGGGGAGCTGGTTTTGGGTGATCTTGGGGTGATTTTGGGAGCATCTAAGGCCTTGATTGCAAAGTTCTTTCAACCTAAACGCTAAGAATCTCTTTCTTCTTCCCTCCTCTCATGGATTTTGTGCTTTTCTTTTTGTTTTGAAGCTAGGGTTTCGGGTGGAGCTTAGCTTTGGAGCTTAACTTTGATTTCTTGGTTTCTTGAGGTAGGATTTCTACTAATCTTTGAAATTTAAACATTGTATAAGTTGTGGTTTACATTTATGTATGAAATTGATTACTTTCAAGAGATATCACCATTAATATACATCCCCTACCCCATGGATCCGAAAATTGGTTTCTAAATTGCTTGATTTGAGTTATAATGTTGATATTCCATGGCTCCTTGTGGCTTATGTGTTGTAGAGGGGCCTAGGTAGTTTGGATTGGGGATAGATTTGGGGTTTGTAAGGTTAAGCTTGTAACCTAGACCTTTTTTGGGCATGTTGTACATTTAAAATATGGTGAGTGGTTCATGATACCTATGTTATTTAAAGTTGTATAATTGAGAGTGTTTCCATGTCTAGCTTTGGATTCGGTTAATCTTTACATTTGAGGTTGTTTAAGTCCCTTTTTTTGTAGCCTAAGTATAGAGAGTGAACTCATATCCCTCTTTGGAATCCTAAGTGAATAAACATGAATTTGGTGGTAATATTCTTTTTGCTAGTCTTGTGTTGAGATTTTGTGTGATTATGATATTTATACCATTGAACGGTTCTTGGTAACTAAGTTGCTTAAAGATATATTGTTGGAGGTCTCTCCCTAGCTTAACCAATGAAGTCGGTTATACCCTACCTTAAAGCCTAAATGAAGAGATATGTATTATTGTGGTTGAATCCTCCTTGTAAGTGTTGTTAGTGGTTTTTGTGAAGTTTT